>APFE030131731.1:0-11994 GCA_000404065.3 Pinus taeda | reverse complement strand
TACCTGGTTAACTTAGCTCCATAAATATAATAGTAATTTAATATTAAATTAGTTAAAGGAAGTTTGACTGGGGTCCTTGAGGGGAAAAGTAGTCGTTAGTCTTTTTAGCCGTTTGAGTCTCTGCTTAGACTATTTAACACGCTGAACTGGATCTATATCTTCAACTTGTCCTGACGATGAACCACACTAGTTGGTTCGAAACGCGTTGACAAATGATTAATTATGTGATTTCACCGAAAATTCTCTAAACAACTGTTATGGATCACAGAAGTCTAAATTCCTTGAATATTTTAGCAATCAAGCCTTCTAACCCTAAGCATCTCCAAGAAAAATCAAGATGAGGACTCAGCAGTGCGAATTTGTTGTCACAACCAGGTTGTTTAGGTTCATTGTCATCATGAACAATGTCACGGCATGGTACACCCTGCAAAAAGAGTAAAAGCAGGCACACTATAGCAACCCCACAAAATTGTAAATGAGGTTCCATCATCTGGCAAATGCAGAAGGCAAATAATTAATAGGCATGAATGTTTGAATTGAATGAATGGTTTCTCTAGTGGACAAACATTCATTGCAAACATATGACACTAAACTATGACTGGTTCCGAGACCATTTCACAATGAAAATTTCCCAAATATACTTGATTCGCTGATCTAGACCACCCTACAAACTGCATGAAACTAAAAGGATAGTAGAGGGTCAGGAATTCTCGTAATCTATTATCGGATAGGCTTAAACAAGCTTCTCGGAGATGCTTAAATAGGAAACCGAGATTGCACACATATACAGAGGGCCATAATCATGGGTTTTCTCCCGTCTTGATCACTACGAAAAGAAGGTTAGGTGTACATGCTCGGGACCTTGACTGAAGGAGGTTCTTATACAAGCTTCATTCCCCTCACCTCAGAGAATGATTATGCGTATAGAAAGGTACATAAATATCTTAGCATGAAGTCATGATTAGAACAAGTGGCAGGCATGCATGAAGATGACATATAATTTCAAGAATTAAAATCATGTGTCTTGTTGCGGGATGTTTCCAAGATTTTTTGTTACTGCTAATGATGGGCATGGTTTTATAAAACTTTTAAAATTTAAATAATATTAAATTTTGTTTTAAACAATGCTTTAAAATGTGTTTGATTTCTCTTTTTTTTCCTACAAATTAATAGCCTTCCACCCCATCATAAATCACAATAGATATTTTCCAAATATGAAACAAAGTAGTGTGAAATACAACTATAATATAACTAAATGGCATGCCACAAAATTTGCATGCAAATACGTAATGGAAACTCAGTGAGCGTAATGGCATCTATATAACCACAAATTATTCTTTTAAATAAAAACAAATAGAATATAATTCATGAGAATATTTCTCCCCTCCGTCAGAGTTTCAATATTTAATCTTGTTCAATTCACATTGAAGTTTAAATTAACTTCTATAAGGAATTAAATAATCAATAGTAATACTCTGAACTAGATTACGTAAAATATATTTATTTCATGTGCAAAATCTTTCATACAAGCCTCCGCTCAACACAGGGACTTGCTGCTACGCAACTTTTCTTGTTTTTTTTAGTTCTTCTCATTGGTATTTTTATAGAATGAAAATAAAATTGTAATGGTATAAGAATATATGTAAAACAACATGTTGAAATAAGACTTCAAATTAATTGATGCATTGATATAGGTTTGAGACTACTAGCATTGCATTCTAAGAAGTGTATGATAGAGACAAAACTGATAAAAATAGTATAAACAACTCAAATTATAGAACATATAAATTTAAACTTAAATAAAAATAAAATATTAACAAATTTACAAAAAAGAACTAAAAATATTATACAAAAATACATTGTGAAAATAATATCCGCAATTTTAAATAAAAATAAAAGTTTAATTACAATGTACTAATCACTGTTTCAGAAACCTTATGATTCCCTAAACATTGTAGAGCATGGGTTGTGTAATAATATAAATTTGGGAATACATTTTAGTAGGAAATTATTGAAATTATTTCTGTAAACCCTTTTAGAAATATGATTTAATTTAAATCTGCTTGGTTTTGCTCTACAAAATTAAAGGGATATTAGCATTGGTTAAAAAAAAAAAACTAGACCTTCTACTAGTAAGTTAAATTGCAAAATATTCAAGTATACCTAAATAAAATGAAAAATGATTATAAATATTTGTTTTCCCACCTTGTCTCTCCTTCGAAAAAAGTTTTTTGTCACCAACAGATTAGCCTGCATAGCTCATAGAAATGTAATCAGAGGGGTAAATAACAACTTAGTAATGTTATTGCATACCTCTCCTCATAGTGTGAACCCTTTTCCCTTCATAGGTTCCATCCTCTTATACATGTCTTTCTTGTAATTGAATAGTACAACAACCTTTGGGGATTCATTATTATTTTAATTTTTAATCATATTTGATTTAATTTATGAGGATGGAATGTTCTAAAGGGAGGAGTCAAACTAAATTTAACTCTTATTCAATATTTACCTAGGTGGGGCCCTCCTCTCCTTTTTAACTTCAACTTTTGATTATTTACATATATTAAATGATAAATATAACATCTTTGACCAAATAATCACTATCTTAGATTCATTACTTTATCAACCAAACTTATGTGTCAAGCATTCATGTCCCTATAACATATGAAACAATACTCCTTGTATTACCCCAAATATGTCATGGTATACCCCTTGTGCCTCCCTTCCCCATAACATCTTCAAAAATAATCAACAAACTAAAAAAGTAATCCAACAACAATCATCTACATATGTCTCAAGAAACAACATTCCATAGAAATGCCATCAAAATTTGAAATAAGATGTTCAAAATTGTATAAAGATGTTGTCCATATATATCAAAGGTCTCAAAAAAGAATTGTAATAATGTATTAATAATGTTAAAACCATAGTTTAACTAGAGTATGTACAAGTAAATACACATAACAATAATCATAATACTCATCACCCATCAAAACAAGCATTAAAAACCATACTTTCTATAGAAGTGGTCTTTTTTTTTCTTGCTACTATGTGCTCAATGTTCTTGTTGACTATAATGTGCGTGAGAAGTAACATAATGGGAAGACCCATGGGAGGACTTTGAAGTGTAGCTACATGTTTATGTTTCCATTGTCTCACTATTATTTGGGGAATTTTAGCCTTCTCATGAATATTAGGATGAGCATCGGAAAACATGGAATGGGGGTGATGTGATGGTTGAACCATAGGAGGAAGAGGAGGAGGAGTTGGTAAGGAGGCAGTAGGTCATCCTTATACAAGTTGTTGTTGAAGATAGATGACATATTTCCAACCATCATTGGTGGGTGCAACTATTTGGCCAAAAGCTCGGGGTGAAGCTAGTATGCCAATACTTTGTGGAGGATTTACAAAATTGAAAAAGCCTGTGTGAAATAGCTAATTGAATTCCTCATAATCAACATCAAAGTGGATGTAGAATCTAATTATGTAATTCCCCCTATTCCATGGGTCTCTCCCTCTATTGTTCCTTCCCTTGTTGTGTCTAATCCTGCTAAATAAACCCATTATATTCAAAGAAATTCATTGTGTCATTTAGGATGAAAAGAAATTAAAACCTTATTTAACTTTTACTAATGGATGAGTGAAAATAAATCACAAAGGGAAATATTATTTGTAGGGGAGGGTTTCGAACTCGTGTGGGTTGGCAAAGTGTCATCATTATATAAATTCTAAAATGTATACAAGACATAGTAATATGACTACACACAAAAAGATATGTTGTGTAATGACCTTATATTGATGTACGTGTAATGTAATGATACGCTTCAATGTAATTATATGAGCTCTAGAAAAATCTTGAACGTGTCATATATTTTGAAGACAAAAAGATCGAGTCGCAATCCATAGAAATATTGGTCGTCTTATGGCATAACGAACATGTGTGTGTTTTTTTAGTCCCTGCCCTCCGGGCCTGGCAGGGACTATAGTAATCAGTTTTGGTCGGTGGGCATTAGTTTGGCCCGCCAAACAACAAAATTCTTTTGCCTCTTTTGCCTTAAACCAAAGTTCCGCGTTATATTATTGCATATTTTATCTTTCCCAGTGCTTTTTAACCAATGACAGCCATGTTCATCTTATTTGGCCTCATATCGAGGCGACGATCTGGGCAAACTTAGGATAAATCTTTATTTAACATATGGATTGAATCAATTTTCTGAACATGTAAACTAATGCTAGGATTGCATTAGCATTAATTCGCTAACATTAAATGTTAGCGTGATATATTAGCGAACTTTCTTAAGTTTCCAAGTCTGCATGCATGTTGAAGTGCCCATAGTTGAAGTTGGCAGCTGGATATGTGCTGTCGAGCATAGGGGCGGTGATGGCATCTTCATAAGAGCCGACCTGCAAGTTGATCAACCCGCAGTTTCCTACGATGGAATGGAAGCGGAAGGGCAGCTCCTCCCGGCAGCTCCTCAGTCTCGGCCGGCAGCTCCTCAGCTCCTCAGTCTCGGCCGGCAGCTCCTCAGCTCCAAGGTCTGAGACAGACACATCCAAAGGTAAATTCGATAAATTACTTTTTAACATAAATGTGACACATTAGACAATATCACAAGTTTAATAACAAGCTCAGGCTGATACAAGATATTTTTTCCCTGCGTAATCCATTATGAGCTATCCAACCTGGGATAATACACACCTTGCTTGTTGGTAGGTTATCTGAGAGTCTCAAGTACCGGCACTGAGCTGGTTCGGATATTTCAGTTAGCTTCCAGTTCTTGTTTTTATCTACTGAATCTTCTGCCACTCTGACCTTATCTCCAACACTCCTAGAATCCACTCCATTCTGACACACAAAAATCAATTACTTTCAATTGTTTAGCGTACACATTTGCAAGCATTCTTGCTTTGAACATGTCCTTTTGTTGAAAAGAAACAGGCTTATTCATATTCAAAAGCACAGAAAATCATTTAAACTCTCCCTACCATCTTCCACAACCTTCAGCGTACTTCAAAAACATTAAGTAGATGGTAATCAATGGCTTATGCAAGGTCTTTATCCTTGTAATCTAGAGATATCTTAGAGTATGACAGTAGACATACCAGTCCAGCCATGGAAACTGTGGAAGCAACCCGATCAGATCCCCCAACAGTTTGTGCCCCAGGTGTGCTTACAGATGCCATTTGAGTTACCACTGACACCTGCAGAACCAAATCTCAATTTAGCCACATTTGGAGTAAAGCTTGAAAGCCAAACACATAATAAATGCACAACTCTTACCTTCGTATCAGAAGGAACTCTTGCTGCATCAAAGGTACGGTTCTCAAATGAGCGTAATAATCTATGGCCATCAGCATTGACTAAAATTTTGATGCCATTATCACTGGTTGAAACTGCCAATAAGGACCCTTCTTTGTTGAAGCGGAGACAAGGAGTACTCTGAAAATAGGCAAAAAATCAAAGCTAAATTAACCTGAAAGTCTTTCTTTTGAGCTATGCAAGTAGTTCACATCAAAAAAAAAAATGTAAGCAACTATGTCAAACCATACAGCTAATCCACCGTCAGCATCAACAGTTGTCAGCAGGGTTGTGTTGTCCATGTCCCAAAACTTGATCAAATATTCATCTCCAGCAGCCAAAAAGTGGTTCTTAGTTGTATCAAACTGCACAATATCCATAGAGCGCTTACAAAATCCTTGATAAGTACGCTTTATAGCACCTTCACTCTCATTCCACATGAGAAGAGCCTGCATCAAAGTTGCCAATGTTTTTATACTCCATGTATTGTAGAGCTAATCAATAACCAACAGAAATAAAGCATAGCACAAAGCAAGAGCTGAAATGACATGATGAATCAACCTTGTCCCATCAGCACTATAAGCCATTGTAGTGCACCACTGACCAGGAGCATCATAATCAACCCTTGAACCCATGTGATCATATAACCAAGCCTTTATCTTGCCATCAACAGCCGTCGAAAAGATAAACTGATACATAAGAAGAGTCCAATACAAAGCTTCAGCTTGAGGAATCATTATATCCACGAAATCAGTTTCTTCCTGAAAAACAAGCATTCTCCCAGTCGTATTAAAAAAATCAGAATCACAACAAAGAGCTCATACCTGAATGTTTTCTTTATAATGGGGGCATACAGAATACACGGGTGCTTCATGACCTTCAAAAGTATATTGCCTCACACCAGTAACAGCATCCCATACCTGTTGCACCAACCAGTTTTATCAACCCGCCACCACTACTGCAAATTGTTCAGCCTTTGGGCGCTCAGCTCCAAGTTCATTCGTCTGGTTTTTGGGCATGACTCAAATGATTTTATTCAGTTCAATCACCGTCCCTTACAACAAAACCCCTGCACAGCGCCGAATCAATTGAGCCTCTGCTCTGAGCTGTGCATTATGCAGATCCACCGACATTCAACTTGCCCAATATAAAAACACAAACACAAAACCAGACAACAGAGTCTCTGGGTTTTGCCCACCTGCAACAAAAAACGCCTGCCACACCAAAAACATAAAAACAATTACCCCTAATTCATCACATCAAGCTAACCAGACAAACAGTTATCGCCATTTCCTCTGCTTTGATGCAGCAAATACGCCAACCAAGTACCTCGTGTTGTCGGTGGAGATGGATAAGCTGATTTTCATTTAACAACAATGGCTCTGCATGAGAAACCTGCGATCGAAAGGGCAAAGAATTTGGTCGGAATACTGGTATGAGCTGAAATTCTCTGTAGCTCTCTCCGTTTGCCCCGCGTTGCATTCTTTCCCTTGGCACCATGGAACCAGACTGCAGAAAAATGAGACAGAAGAGGCGGACTCAGATTTTGGTTCCTTCGTTTCAGGTTTAGCTATGGTGCATACGTGTACACATCGCTTGCATGCGATGCACGTGGTATCTCCGGAAGATCATTTAGTGGGGACTCTTTAATCTGCGGGGTCACAAGAACTAATACTTCGCCATACTGTTTTTCTTTTATGTTTAAAATATTCAAACCGGTGGCAACGTGAAGGGCGTGACAGAGGTAGCCATAGTCTCCTAAAACAGGCACGGGATAAAATAATCAAACGGTGTGTCCCACGGTGTCACCTTCTACGTTTGAATATTTATGTGTCTGCAGGTGATAGCCTCTCTTATCTTTTTGACAAACAAAGTCTCCTTCAACTCTATTATCATTTCCGTGGTCAAACTGCTTAATACTGCAACCCTGTCTATCTCCAGAACACTGATCAGAAGCTCGATGCTAAACCGTCTAATACTCGGAACCTCGTTCGACGGGCGTGGGTGCTTTCTGATAGCCTTTACAAGTTCTGAAATCAGCAAACTTTTTGTTACACCGCTCGATTCTTCGAACACACGATCGAAATCAGATCTGGTTATGAACTTGAAGATCTGCGCAGCAAGTCCTATTGCTGCTTCCCGATGCTCGCCTCCTTGCTCCATCACAAACTTCAAAACCTGGCATAAAATATCCCAAGAAATTAATCGATTGGATCAAATTGTTGTGAGATCGAAGTGCAAGAGTTCACAAAGCTATAATTTTAAAACGAAATTCTATTAATTGAATAAACTCCACCTGCGCCACCGTTGCATTGATTTCCTCAATTCCACATAATCTGCCTCTGCATATGCGCACAAATTCCGAAGAATTCTTGCTACATGAAAACCCTGAACTGGGTCGTCTAGCACAGAGATCAGTCTGGTGATCAAATTTGGTTGATCGCGCAGCTTAATGCTCATCATTCTTTGGCAGTTTTGTTTGTTCTCGAGTGAAAGCAGAGCCAGGGCTTCTCCTGCCTTGGTCACTAGCTCCTTCGTTTCATCCTCGCCCGATCCACTTATTATATTATTATTAATCCTCTGCATGTAAAACACAGAGAGAAGACTACGGAAAACTCCCCCAGTGCTGCCGATGATCTCTCGGCCGTCATCTTCTAGAGCAAGACTCGTCAATATGTCGATGGCCAGAATTTGCAGACGATGCGTCGTAATTTCTCTGAAATGAATAACGTCTCTTAGATTGCTTATGGCGAAAACTATCTCCGAGATCCCTTTCCTCAAGGCCTTCCCTGTCGAGCCTGTACTGCTTGCCAGCATTCCCATGAGCTGCAGAGCTAGCTTTTCCGTCTTGATTCCGGATTCGGGCGCGTTGGGGTTTAATCTGTGAGCCCTCTAATTTTAGGAAGTAGCCCTCTGCTGCTTCCTATCTTAGCGCAGTTGTCGTGCTCGTTGGCCAAGTTTTTCAATATCTTCAACCCCAGAAGACTAAAAGCAGAGTAATCGTATGCATTCCCGTACAGCCTCGAATGGATTTCAATCTGTTTACTATCGTAAAGCAAAGATGCTATAGATTCCATGGACCCAGCGATGGCCGTCACTCGAATGCGATTCTGGTTTTTCTTGACCAATTTCGAGATGATCTCTGCAGCCGCTCTTCGAATCTCCTGCTCCTGATGGTTCCTCCAATTCAGTATCTCGATCAGCCTCTCCACCACATCTCGCATGGTTCCGATCGCCCGCAAAGTCTCCTCTGCAAACTGATCTTTATTCGCAAGAACGGACAGGACTCGAGCGCCCGTCAGTTGTAACAATTCTACTATTGTTTGTAGGTCAAACGTTTATTTCTGAAAATAGATGATCCAAGGCTGTCAATGTTTGCTTGTTGCATTGACCAAATGTAAAAATAAACATAGCTAAAGATGGTGCAGTTATGCAGCGTTACGTGCATGCGTAAGCGAGGAATATAACGACCTCAAACGATGCATAATGGGTCACATGAATTACTATTTACAAGAGATACTTATAAATACAAAAGCCTTAAAGTTCATTTCTCCTGCTCCTGATGGTTCCTCCAATTCAGTATCTCGATCAGCCTCTCCACCACATCTCGCATGGTTCCGATCGCCCGCAAAGTCTCCTCTGCAAACTGATCTTTATTCGCAAGAACGGACAGGACTCGAGCGCCCGTCAGTTGTAACAATTCTACTATTGTTTGTAGGTCAAACGTTTATTTCTGAAAATAGATGATCCAAGGCTGTCAATGTTTGCTTGTTGCATTGACCAAATGTAAAAATAAACATAGCGAAAGATGGTGCAGTTATGCAGCGTTACGTGCATGCGTAAGCCAGGAATATAACGACCTCAAACGATGCATAATGGGTCACATGAATTACTATTTACAAGAGATACTTATAAATACAAAAGCCTTAAAGTTCATTTCAATTTTTTACTTCAACCTGTTCTCCCTGAGCTATTCTCATACACAAGAACTATTTTCGGAACTTTTTTACATGCTGTTGACAGGGCAGGGACTAGCTGCCCCGCAACCCTCCTTGTTTTTAAATCCTTCTCATTGGTACTCCGACAAAATGAAAAGAAAATTCTAATGGTATACAAATATATGTAAAACAACATGTTGAGACATAACTTCAAATTAATTGATGCATTGTTATAGGTTGAAGACTATTAGCATGGAATTATGGGCGGTGTTTGATAAAGCCAAAAATTACTGCTAAGACAAAACAATTGGTTGACTCATTATGTGTTTCATAGATATGTACCATGACATGTTGTCAAATGTCTTGATTATTCTCGTGGCCAATTCAGAGATATCACGAATGATATAATCAAGATGCAGGTTAACCAACAATATGGAAGAATAGACTCTTGGTTATTGGCTCAAAGGTGAGGTAAATAAAAAGTAATGAAAGGAAATGTTGGTTATAATAATGGTCTACCTAGAATCAATTTTAGTTGTTATATTTTAGAGTGGGCCAATTTACAGAGAGTGAGTATGTCGATAATTTGTGAGATGGTTTTTTGGGAAATCATGAAGTTAAACTTAAACAATGTTCATGAGTGAAATAAAAGTAATGAAATGTAAGTAATGTTATGGGTGACTGGCCAATGATCATAAATAAGTGTAGAAAGAAGTCAATAATGAGATGACATGAGTGTGACAAGATAGCCATCCACATATATTTGTGAAGAGTGGAAAATATATCTCTTATAGTGAAAGACGAGCTGCAAGGTTCTTTATTTATATTTAGTAACCTCGTTTAGGCCCAAGACTTAAAGTTTCAAGGGCTTGAGCAATACAAAGTAGAACTCAACCAGTAAAAGAACTGATTCCATTGAGTTAATTGCACAAAAAACCTGATAAATCGCAAGGAAAATACATTAATGCACATGTTCATGTGGAATGAGAGGTTACAAAAAAAAATTCACAGTATTTGTACAAGAAAATGAAGAGGGAGTATAACTCTTCAAATGAAACCCTCGTTTGAAATCAAAACTTAAGTCTCAAGAGCCAGAGGATGTGTAGCACATTGTGTATAGTAATGGTTCTTTCCAAGAAAGTGAAGTAACACAACATCATTTTGAGTGCCATATGGATTTAAAAGCAGAGTGAAGAAAAGGACATGAAAGGAATGTTGCATTGTGAATATATTTAAAGTAAGAATCATGACAAAGTGTTGTCATAACTCGGATAGAATTTTTTTATCCTCCTTCCATCATAGACTTTTGTATTAAAAACTATGGACCTACACAAGTCAAAGTGTATGCATTTTATAGAGAAATATGTGAAGGCTAGTGGAGAAACATGGAGATACTACATCCCATGGATGGAAATGAAAAAGTAAGCCAAAACCTCAAAGTATTGGCATTGTTGAGAAAAGGAATTGATGACGGGTATAACTTTATATAAAATGCACACAAAGTTCGATAAAATATAAGAAACGAGAATCACGGGGAATGGGAATTCACATCATGCAATTTCTAAGCAAACACATAATGCATTTCTAGCTTTCATCCAAAATCATGTTCAAGAAAGGAAAATACTTGGCATCTATGTGTTTTTATGTGAATGGGGTTCAGTTGTGGCAATTTTGTGCTTGATTTTCTTGACTCCCCTTTCAACAACCATTACAAGAGCTATGAAACTTATGACTGGACTCAATTCAACCAAATGCCAGAGAAAATCTTGAAAACTCTCGAAATAATGGCTCAGAAATTGGAGGCACCACTCACATTCAGTTGAGAAATTCACACCAGTTAATGGAGAATATTGTGCTAGTTAATAACGTGGTTGGTCAGGGTGGCAGGAAACATACACATTCATCCTTTTAGTTAATGTTAATACCTTAACACGTCAATTAGTAAGTTTATTCTTTGATCGAACATCGCATGCTTTGATACCAAAATGCATCTTAATTTTGTTGTCTCGGAGATAAACCATAAATGCCAAAGGTTAGCCATATCACCATGCATTTATCCTAACGTCAAATTTTGTGGAATAAATGACATCATCGACTGAAGAAATATATCACATGCAACTATTTTCTTAACCATTTTACATAATTTCAACAAGTCAACCATCGTTAATGTTTAAAAATTTGGTGCAAGGATGAACAGTGTTAGGACTAATACCTTGCTTCAAGACCAAACTATGATACAATTTTGGCATAAACAAATAAAATGTATATTAATTTCACCCAATAACTCTGTGATCATCCAAAAGTATAATTTTAGAGTATTATTTCTTCCTTTGGTGCTTGTTCTCCAAATTTTTCAGACTTGTTTGTTTGAGTTTATAGAGAAAACCTATGGAATTTTCCTTTTGTTTTAACACGAGTTAGATATGTGGTGACTCTTAAAATATAATTATTGGCCGAAAATTTGAAATAAAAGAAATTGAAAATATTGTGCCCAAGCACTTGTTGAAGTTGCACAATATATACATAACATTCATTTGTATGTAGATGGGGATAAGCATAGGTAGGTTGAATAGTCATATAAATATATCGTAAAACCATGTTGTGTCTTTCATAATCCTTATAAAACCCATGTATCTAGGGCCCCACCTACCATTGCCTTGGTTTAATTTTTTAGTTTAGTTTAAAAGATTTATCTTCTTATTATGGGAGATACTTTTTTAGGAATCACAATGTCTTGCAAAAATTTTCATAGAAGTG
>APFE030131727.1:0-122143 GCA_000404065.3 Pinus taeda | reverse complement strand
AATCATGCTTAATAACACCTAATGTAATGATCTGGGTGGTTTTATGGTGAAAATGAGGCAAAAGATAAGGAAAGATAAGGAAAATGGTAGATAAGTAGGTGTAGAATAGAGGCTCTACACGGACCGCATTATATTAAGAATTGCCCTCATCAGAAAAGTAGTGATCAGGTGTCTCAAGTTTATGAAGCCTCAACAGTCGGAGACGTGGCTCGGTCTCTACCAAGAATAAATGCAACTCTTGAAGACAAACAGGCTGATTATCAGCCAACAATGATAGAGTTCGAAGGTAAGATTTTTGATAGAACTGTTTCTATTTTAGTTGACCCAGGTGCTACTCTGAGTTATGTTAGTCCCAAGATTGTGGAAAACTGTAAATTACAACTTGCTAAATTTAAAAACCCATGGTTAGTCCAGCTAGCCACAGGAGCTAAAAGGCGGGTGCTGGCCAAGGTCAGCAACTGCCCCTTAAAAATCGCTGGTCAAAGCGTGATCACAGATTTGAATATATTTCCTCTCGGATCATATGATATACTGATCGGAATGGATTGGTTGGAGAAGCGGTGGTCGGTCATAGATTGCAAAACAAAAACAATATCCTACCAGGATGAATTAGGAAATAAGCAAGAAATTCAAGGTATTCTTAAGCCTGTGCAAGTTCGGCCAATTACTGCTTCACACCTAGCTAAATGCATCAGGAAAAAGTGCCAAATCTACGCAGTTCAAGTGGGAGTATCATGGATGATATAACGGTGGTTCGTGAATTTCCGGACATATTTCGTGAGGAAATACCAGGGCTGCCACCTAAAAGGAATTTGGATTTTACAATAGAATTAGTACCCGGTGCAGCCCCAGTGTCCCGAGCACCATATCGGATGAGTGTACCAGAATTAACTGAATTAAAGATGCAATTACAGGAGTTATTGGACAAGAAGTACATTCGTCCTAGTGTATCACCGTGGGGAGCCCCTGTATTGTTTGTCAAGAGAAAGGACGGAACTTTCCGTATGTGCATAGATTATCGGCAGCTAAATAAACTAACAGTCAAGAATAAATATCCGTTGCCTCGGATTGACGAACTATTTGATCAAGTGAAAGGTGCCACGGTATTCTCAAAAATTGATTTGAGATCCAAGTATCACCAAATCAGAATTAAGGAGAAGGATATAGCTAAAACTGCCTTTCGAACCCGTTATGGACATTATGAATTTGTGGTACTGCCATTTGGGCTGACCAATGCACCTGCAACATTTATGTGTTTGATGAATAGTGTGTTCCATAAATATCTGGACAAGTTTGTATTAATCTTTATTGATGACATATTAATATATTCTCGAAATATTCAGGAACATGAGGAGCATCTTAGGCTGGTGCTGCAAACACTTCGGGAACATCAGCTATACACTAAGTATAGCAAATGCGATTTTTATAAGGAACAGATCCAGTATCTAGGACACATCATAACCAAGGAAGGTATTGCGGTACATCCCGAAAATATCAGAACCATAATGGAATGGCTGATACCAAAGGACGTGGCAGATATAAGGTCGTTTATGGGATTGGCAGGATATTATAGGCGATTTGTGGAAGGTTTTTCATGAGTTGCCTACCCCATTACCTCCTTACAAAAGAAGGGAAGAATTTTTAAATGGACTGCAGAATGCCAGCGGAGTTTTGAGCAGCTCAAACATTTGCTCACAACTGCCCCAGTATTGAGTATCTCAGACCCAGAAAAGGATTACGTAGTCTGCACTGATGCAAGTAAAGAGGGTGTAGGAGGTGTGTTAATGCAAGAAGGAAAAGTGATTGCATATGAATCCAGGAAGTTGAAAGAACACGAACAAAAGTATTCAGCATATGACTTAGAATTAACTGCTATTGTGCATGCACTAAAGATGTGGCGTCACTACCTCTTGGGAAAGAAATTTTTGTTGATGACAGATCATCACAGCTTGACCAGCTACTTTAACCAACCTACTTTAAATGCAAGGCAAGCTCGATGGGTGGACTTCTTGAGTGGATTTGATTTTGAGATTAAGCACCTGAAAGGGAAAGAAAATCGGGTGGCTGATGCGTTAAGCCAAAAAATGCATTGTCTATATGAAATTGCTACCAGCAAAGGATGGTTTACTCTCCATGAGGAAATCAAACAAGCTGCTGAACAAGACCAGGAGTACTAGCAAAAGAAGCAGCAAGTGCAAGATGTGACCAGTCCCTTAAGGCAACAAGGTTATGAGCTAAAGACTACGAGTATATTATATTACAAGAAAAGAATATACATACCCAATCACGCTGAAATCAAGAAAAAGATCTTGGATGAGCATCATAAGAGTCCCTATGCAGGACACCCGGGGTACCAAAAGCTCATTACTGCCATTCGGAAAGAATGCTACTAGCCAAGAATGAAAAAGAGGTGATGGACTATCTAGCGTGATGTATTGTATGTCAACAAGTTAAGGCCGAACATCAACACCCTGCAGGACTGTTACAGCCTTTGCCTATACCTGAATGGAAATGGGAAGTTATCACCATGGATTTTATTACTGGGTTACCTAAATCCAAGAAAGGCAATGACTCCATCATGGTTGTGGTGGATAAACTCAGCAAGTCGGCTCACTTCATTCCAGTGCAGTCCACATACAGAGCAGCACAAATAGCGAATATTTTTATGAAGAACATCTTTAGGCTCCATGGCTTACCCAAAACCATAATATCTGATCGTGATGTTAAGTTCACATCAGCTTTCTGGAAAACTTTATTTGAAGGTTTGGGAACCCAATTAAACTTCAGTACCGCTTATCATCCGCAAACCGACGGACAAACAGAGCGGGTAAACCAAGTAGTGGAGGACATGTTGAGGTCTTATGTGATGTAGCAACCCAATCGATGGGAAGAATATTTACATTTGGTAGAATTCGCTTATAACAATGGATATCATGCATCCTTGCAGATGAGTCCATTTGAAGTGCTTTATGGTCGGAAGTGCCATACACCATCCAGTTGGGGTGGGCCTTAGGATAAACTTATGTTGGGACCGGAAATGTTAAAGGAAATGGAGCAAATGGTTAAGAAAGTGCGGGCTAACTTAAAAGTGGCCCAAGACAGGCAAAAGAGTTATGCAGATCGGAAAAGAAACTTTAAGGAATTTCAAGTAGGGGAGTGGTTGCACATTGCAATGGAGTGGTTGCGCTAAATTAGCAGCCCGCTTTTGTGGACCCTTCCAGATTCTGGCTAGAATTGGGCCAGTGGCTTATCAACTAGCCCTACCCAGCCACATCAGAGTTCACAACGTGTTTCATGTGTCGGTGTTAAAGAAATACATTTATGACCCTAAACACATCATTAGTTGGCAAGATATCCAGGTAAGACTGTGCCTAAAATAGCACAAAATAAAGCTGATGATAAGAATAAGACTGATCAAAATATTGTGTGTTTCAGGTGGAACCAGAAGGAGAGTTTCTGGTTGAACCAGTGAGCATATTAGATCGGAGAAGGGTCGTGCTGCGGAAACGAGCCATCATCCAAGTTAAAGTGCAGTGGCAGCACTTCGGACCGGATAAAGCTACCTGGGAAGATGAACAGAATATGAAAGAAGCTTACCCTGAACTGTTTTTGGGTGAACAACATCGGGACGATGTTGAATTTCAGGAGGGGGAGATGTAACGCCCCTGGTAAAAATGGATAATGTTTTTCAAGTAAAAGACAGTAAATTTAAAATAGTAACCATAAATGTATGCTGGTGAATTTTATGGTTATGATATTATGGTTGTTTAACTGATCATGTAGTTAAACTGCTAAGTGATTCCATGGTATAGGGTTGCAAGAAAGCAGCTGGAAATGAATATAATTTTATTTTCATAAAGAAAGAAATATTAATGAATTTAAAAAATATATATATCTATATATATTAAAGATTATGACATCTGTCCAAGTAGAGGGAAAACCTAACTACCTCTGGAGACAGTTGAGACTCCTACAAAAGGAGGTTGCTATGTCTGGCGAGGACCAGATAGCAGAAAGAAAAAAAAAAGAAAGAAGAATGACTCTGGAAAGCTAGAAAAGCTGCTACGTCTGGTAAGGACCAGATAGCGCTTGTGAGAGATAGAAATCTCTCTGAAACCACTACGTCTGGTGAGGACCAGATAGCGTAACTCTGATACAACAGAGGACTCGCAGATAGCATAAGTTTGCAAGAGTGCTTGGGGGTGGAAGGTCGAGGAGGACCCTCCTATGGTCGGGTGGAAGACAAGTGCATTAAGAGGTTAGCCTTGAATTCAGGTATGAACAACTGAGAATTTCATGATTGAATAAGATCATTGCAATTAGAAAGAAATACTTGCTATCATGATAACAGTATATATTATAAAGCTACTACATAAAAGTTAAAGTATGAAAAGAAACCTTAACAGGCTATATGCCATTAAAATATCGATTATGAAATGAATGCTTGATAGAATAATTGAAATAGCACAGTACAGACAGTATAAATAACAGCAAGTTTATTATCATTAAATCGTAACCCGAGTAAATACAAACAAACAATATGAATAACAATATCTCAGGCGATATTATAAACGACCGAGCAAAACGAATTTAAGCAAGACTAAATACATGTGTATTTGACTATATCAAATATAGAATAACTAAAAACTACCAATACTGCTATCTATGAAGTTAAAGATAGCAGGACCGTGATGGCATGGAGTTATTTTTCAAGAAAACTATATGAGGATGTAACCCTCCCCACTCGAATCGAGTATGGGACCTCACAGAGAAGTACTTGAGGAATGGGGAAGGGCCTCCGTATGGATGGCACCTTAGGTGACCTCTACTACGAATCATGACCTGAGTAACCATGCGGAACAGCATAATGAGTAAACTAAGAGCGAGCCGGTCGACAAGGGTTACAGTCGAAGGCGACCATTCTCTGTTAAAGAGAATAAAACACCATGTATATTTCCGGCTAACCAAAATACGATATTCATTTACACATAAAAATTCCAGACATCAGAATGAACGCAAATATAAGAAACAATATATGCAAGCTGTAAAACAAGAAACCGAGCAAGGTCCCGTCGGCTTTATAAATTCCAGTTAGAAATATATTCTTCAAATAACAGTTAATACATAAATCCCTGACAAATTCAAATCCTCGAAATAACATATTAATACAACAGAGGGAATGTAAAGATGATGTTTATACATTAAACTTTAAAGGGATAACCTCAAGGATAACCCTCGGTCCAAACAAACTAAATCTATGAATCAAGAACAACATGACTTTCCAGAATGGTTCCAAAAGGAAAGGAACGGCGCGGCGGAACTTAGGTTCCTTGCCGTAAAAGAAACCAAAAGGAATGCTTGCGAAATCCACCAAGAATACACTCTGAGCAACCTGAATAATCCCTCTAAACCATTATGAAGGCGGGCAGCCTGTTGACACAGAAAGATTCAGACATGCATGGAACCATGTGGGTTGAGAAGCAAGGCACTTATAGAATGATAATGCTCACCTGAGAACTCGGGGTCGTGCATGTCCTATTTGCACGTGGAAACCCGGGGCACAAACCTTCACCTGAGAACAAAGAAAATGGGAAGGTAAGCAGTGAGATGAGGAATAAACAACTTTCATGGTAAAACGAAAACAGAGATAGAATAATGTAAACCCAGACAGAATAACAACCTTAACCTGAAACGGAGCTTACCCTGTGTGAAGCTATGCCGTGATGGAGCTCAGCTCTTCAGCAAGTTTCCTCGAGAGCCGAGAGCAGACTCGGTCGAAAAATCTGGAAGTGAAAGGAAACATTCCATTTGATATACCCAAACATTGTTATAAGCCAAGTGGAGGATCGACAACCGTTGATCTGGGTCATCCCACACTCACCGTCGGATGACAAGGGTGAATGACCGCCAACCTGCAACTTGGATCGTGTCGTGCCTCCGCCATTAAGGCTATACCTCGGGTTGGCAATCGGAGTAGTGAGGCAGTGAGGCCGCGTGGGTGGAGGCTAGCCAACTGTGCCTCTGTGCGCCAAGTGGAGGCCGTAATCCGGCAAGCCGTGGAGGGTGACCAGAAAATCTAGCCTCCGTAGGGGCAATTCCGATGGATGATTCGGAAAATCAACATATACGAATCATGTCATGAATTATGTAAACCGCCAATAATAAAAACATAATAAATATCAGTACTATGAAGGATCCCGAGGTCGGATTCAGGATTATATCAGTTTTGGAAACTTATATATTAGCCAAGGTCCGAACTATCCAGAACAACAATATAAATATTAAACTTTTGTGAAGCGTCGTGATACGACTGCTAAATTAACAATCATGTAATATATCCAATACGATACCTCTATCCAGAATGTGAATTAACCATACATATATATTGTGTAACAAAACCTTTCAACATAAAGTAAAACATAATGATTGCCACATAATTCAAGCAAGGGTATTTCGTTAATACTGTGACGGTAATATCTTGTCCGTGTAATAATAAAAAAAAATTATGGTGTTGTTTATTATTATCTGAAGGGAACATTACACTAGGGTTCTGTACGGCTTAGTTCAAAAAAATATTTTAATGTCATGATGTGTTGTATGTACTCCAAACAATAATAAAATTGTAAAATGAGTTATATGAATATTTGTTTGAGCTGTTTTTATTATAATTAATTTTTTTTTTTTTGGTAGATAGAAGTTATATATATATAATTGACATTGAAGAGAATGATAACAAGTTAATAATTATTTATTTAAGATTCAATGATGGCAATTTTTTTTATATAGTCCTCATATTATAGTACACATGTCATGTCATTAGAGTATAGATTGATATAATGAGAGTTGTACAAATTGTACACATATTATTTTTACATATTTTTTTCAAATTTATATTTTTTTAAATTTAGAATAAAACCCATAAAAATTGTGTATTCAATACTTTACATTAATGAGAAAATGGAATTTTTAAATTTAATTACAAACCATTTGTGTTTATGGTACATAGTAATTAATATATAATACGATTTTTCAAATTAGTAATTTGTGATATATTACATAGTAATTAATAATGGAGTAAACAAAAGTCAATTCTTTCCATCATTACACAATAAGTAGACACACATTTTCGAACAATTTCCATTATTTGAGATAAATAGAAATAAATTTGTATTTAAAAATAATAAATTTATTTCAAAAGTTTTACACTTTAATAAATTTTAATTTTCTTTTTAGTAAAAACAATAATAAAAGTCAATAAAATTCTAAAAAAAAAAATATAATAATTCAAGATACCACATATTTTGTAGGTTTGTTTGCCACTGTTTTCCAAGTAATTCAAACACTGATAGGAAAATTCAGAGATGCGAGATATTTTGTAATTTTGTTTGCCACTGTTTTGCGAGTAGGTTAGGTTAGATTACGAAAACTACTTCTACAACCTGCCAATCCACACAACACAAAGGTGCGTCATAATCCATATCTTCCTTCTATATAATTTGATCATCAGCATTCTTCCGCACAGAGTAGGGATTTTGAATGAGGAGGTCAAGTAGTGTTCGAAGATTAGGGTTTATCAATGGAAAGCGTCAATACGAAGGAATATTGCTCCCAAGTTTAGGAATAGCGTCTATCATTGTACCACCTTCCCGAACTTCTCGGAAAACCATCATCTATCTATCCAATCTCGACGACCATGTCCTCTTGAGAATTAAATTTGATGCTTTGCTTGTTTACACTAATGTTTCTTAGAAAGTCCAAAACCCTGTAAAAGTTATTCGACATTAAAAAAAACATTTTTATGTTGAAGTAAAGGAAATGAAAATAATCATAATGGTAAAGTATAATAGTAAAGTATAATATGTGAAAATTAAAAATAAATATATAAAATTATTGTAAAGTAATAATAGGTAAAATGTAAATATTTAATATATAGTTATGATATTCGTGAGCTTGATATTAAAGCATGCGAAGAGAGACAATTTTTTTTGGCACTCAGCATTATTAGAAGCCATGTCACTATGGGTTTCGGAACCCAAGTACAATGGAGAAAGGAAAAAGAAGTGTATGAACTCATTATTGTTTTATTGGAAAATAAAAATGCTTTTGGGGTTCCAATGCAGAGAGATAAGTGGGTAGAGAAATATAATATCTTTGCATTTGAAGAGGATGTGAAGACAATATTAACAAACTTGAGGTTTTGTGTGGACAAACTTGAGGATGCATGTAGAGAGCCACATAGCTTGTGATTCAAGTGGAAGAGAGTAGTTAGCAGCCTTAGCTCTAGTGCTTGAGTTTGACAAACCGCTCCTCTTCAAAAAATGAATAGTGTGTGTGGGGGGTGATGGGTAATTTTTGGGTCACTTTTGATGTTTTTTCTGATATGTGATGGTCCTTCTTATCTACGAACGATATTGACATAGTGGGTTCACAACCATGTGCTTCCAAGTTTTCTCCTATGGTAAAGCTCGCTTTTATTTTTGAAGCATGAAAAGTAAGATGCTTAGCGTTTGCGATGGTGTGGGGGGTCTCTTCTTGATGGTGTCCTCTTCGTTTTGTATGATGGTTCTCTTGTTGTGGTGTATGGGTTGTTTCTCTCTCTACCTCTTTGCGATGGCATTGTCGGGCGTAAGGTTAAGGTACTTGTTTTTGTTCCTCACTTTTGTTTTAGACTCCTGAATGAATATGAAGCTTCCTTGGCTTATAAAAACAATGGGGTTTATGTTTTAAGCTTTATTAGTATATATTGTTTACATATGATGTCATAGGTCTAGATGAGTTTCCTCCTTGTCGTCTTGTGTATGTCTATGATGTAATTTTTCCTTCTGAAGTAATATGAAAAATTTTTAATTTATGGAAAGAAAATTTATAGTCCGTGGGGATAGATCAAGTAGCAATGCCCGTGAAAATGAAGTTCTGTGTCTAAGTTTCAAATCTCACTCATTGACTCATGCCTAAGGAAGATGCATACCTAGGCACAAGGAATCTATAGTGGTAGTGGTTGGAATCAACTAATGTTACATGAATAAAAGAGGACAAGATTAGTCCAATTGTTGATTCCTTTAGATACAAAATTATATATATATATATATATATGAAATGATATCTAAAAGTTTGAAAAAGGGAAAACTAATCAAACAGATTAAAATTTTCAAATAATATTTAAATTAATTATAAATTGTTATAATATTTATTATTATATACATATATTTAATTTTCTATTTTTAGTTTTAATCAAATGTTTTTATAAAAAATATACAATTTTAGAAATAGTTTCTTTATCATATTTGATTTCAATCTTTAAACTTTTCCTATGAATTTGAATCTGAAACATAGTGATGACTCAAGCTCACACAAATCACAAATCAACTAATCTACAACTCATAAATTAGATACATTTAGTATTGTATAAAAATAACATTTTAAAAGAAAACACTTTATAAATTAAATATATTTAGCATTATATGTAATTTTAATATATATTGTCATTTTTTAATTTCACTAAAAATGTAATACACTACTTATTATGTCAAGAGGATCTTCCTAGTAGCAACTAGACTTAATGTAGTACCCTGAGTGTGGTAGCACGCAGATTTAAGTATGATAACTTTGGTGCAAGCAAGGGTGTGCCTTTGCAGTGAATCAAGCGAGATGCATGGGTGGTTCTAACACATGCCACATTGCCTTAGTTTAATAAAATATTTTAATGTCATGATGTGTTGTATGTACTCCAAACAATAATAAAATTGTAAAATGAGTTATATGAATATTTGTTTAAACTTTTTTTATTAATTTTTTTTTATAATAAACATTTTTTTGTAGCGATAAATGTTATATATATATAATTGACATTGAAGAGAATGATAACAAGTTAATAATTATTTATTTAATATTGAATGATGGCAATTTGTTTATATAATGCTCATATTATAGTACACATCTCATGTCATTAGAGTATAGATTGATATAATGAGAGTTGCACAAATTGTACACATCTTGTTTTTACATTTTTTCAAATTTATATTTTTTAAATGAAAAAATAAAAACCATAAAAATTGTGTATTCAATACTTTACACCAATGAGAAAATGGAATTTTTGAATTTAATTACAAACCATTTGTCTTTATGGTACATAGTAATTAATATATAATACTATTTTTCAAAGTATTTATATTTATTGTACATTGTAATTAGTGACATATTACATAGTAATTAATAATGGAGTACACAAAAGTCAATTCTTTCCATCATTAAACAATAAGAAGGAAGACATTTCAAATGATCATATTTAAAATAAATAGAAATAAATTTTATTTTAAAATAGTAAATTTAATTTCATAATGTTAAACTTTAATAGATTTTAAATTTTTTTAATAACAAATTAATAACAAATCAATGAAATTCTAGAAAAAAATATAATAATTAAAAAACACATAAAAAAATTCAAAGATACCACATATTTTGTAGTTTTGTTTGCCACTGTTTTCCAAGTAATTAAAATACTGATAAGAAAATTCAAAGATGCTAAATATTTTGTAATTTTGTTTGCCACTGTTTTGCAAGTACGTTAGGTTAGCTTACGACTACTTAATATTTTGGTGACAAAAACGACTTCTACAACCTACCATTCCACACAACACACACGCACATCATAATCCATATCTTCCATCTAATAATTTGATCATCACCATGCTTCCGCTTTTGAATGAGGAGGTCAAGTAGTGTTCAAAGATTAGGGTTTATCAATGGAAATCATCAATATGAAGGAATATTGCACCCAAGTTCAGGTCCCTGTAAATGTAATAGCGTCTATCATGGTACCACCTTCCCGACCTTCTCCCAAAACTATCCTTTATCTATCCAATCTCAACGGCCAGATCGTCTCGAGAATTACAGTTGATGCTTTGCTTGTTTACACTAATGTTTCTCAGAAAGTCTAAAATCCTGTAAAAGTTATTCGTGATGCACTGTCAGAGGCATTGGCTTACTATTACCCACTTGCAGGCAGGGTAACGAGAACCCAAGATGGCTGAAAATTCCAAGTAGAGTGCACCGGAGAGGGTGCCCTCTTCATTGAAGCCGCGACGGACAACACTCTTTCAGAGTTGGGTATACTGGAAGACCTGAAACCCTCCTTCGCCCCTCTGCTCCATCACTTTGCTGAGGTCGAGGATGTCCCCGCTCTCATTTTTCAGGTAAACTTCATTCCTCGTACTTTTGGGTCGTTATTTGTCATTCACCCTAACGTTTTAACTGACTTTTATTATGAAAATAATAGGTAACGCGCTTCAAATGCGGGGGCGTTGTTGTGGGTGCGAGTTTCAGCCATAGTCTGTGTGACGGGTGAGGGGCAGCGCAGTTTCTTAATGGAGTTGCAGAGATTGCTAAGGGAGAAGCAAAGCTTTCAATTGAACCAGTATGGCAGAGAGAAGTTCTCAAACCCCACTAGCCTCCTATTGTCCATTTTCCCCATGACGAGTTCGTTGAAAGTGGATTCCTCGTCAACCCTAATTCTTCCATACAGCTGGGTAATGTGAACGCTGACGACCTGGTCATCTCTTCATTTTTCTTGAGCTCGGATGCTTTACAAAGGATAAAACAGCCCATCGCAGAGGAGCTGGAGGAGCATTGTACCACGTTCGAAGTTTTATCCGCGTTGGCATGGCGAGCAAGAACAATAGCTTTGGGAATTTCTCTTCATCGTGCTGTTAGGCTTATTTTCACTGTGGACGTGAGGACGGTGTTAAGCCCCCCATTACTGTTGGTGTACATGCACTTAGACTAGCTGTGTTGGTGTACATGCACCTAGATTAGCTCCAGTTAACTTATTGCTTGCATGTGGCACATGTACACATTAACATAAGATAAAGCACACTTAGCTTTAGTTAGCTTTAGTTATTGCATGTACAACTAAGCTTAACTTAGTTTCTTTTATGTATTTATTCTAAAACTAATATTGGTGAAATAATTTTTCATTCTTTTCTCAAATTCTTGCTAGCTTCCTTCCTTCTCTTGCAAGCTTGTTTATTGTTTTGCAGATCTAGATCAGTGTATCTCAAAAATGTTACATGGTATCAGAGCACAAGGATTTGTAATCAGTGCACAAGCAATTTTATTTGCAGGTTCAAAAGATTGAAGAAACAACAAAGAATGGAGTCTAAATTGGAGTTTCCACAATCGGCAATTCTCACTCCATATAATTATTTCGAATGGAAGCCAAAGGTTCAACTTCATCTCAGAAGTAGAGGCTTATTTCGAATAACCATGGAAACGGAAGTTGAACCAACATCGGCAATGGAGAAAACAAGATATTTCAATCGCATGGACGAGGCCTTCGGCATCCTATGTTTATCTATTTCTCCGAAACTTCTATTTCATGTTGAATCATGTTCAACTCCAAATGAAGTATGGAAAATTTTGGAAGGATTGTTTGGAAAACATGATGAAATGAAAGGTCACATTCTTGAAAATGAGTTAAACTCATTAGATCTGAGAAACTTTGAGAACATTCAAGATTTTTTCACAAGGTATAAAGCCTTGTTGGTTCAGCTGAAAGGATGCAGGATTGACAAATCCAAGCAAGAAAATCAGTTGATTCTTTCCATTTTATCAAAACTTGGTCCAGAGTATGCAGTATTCGTCTCTACATTCCACACAGTCAAATCTGCAACTGGTGCAGCTTGGAAGATGCCCTCACTGGATTCTTTTATTTAGTCTTTGATGCATGAGCAAGATAAGCTCATCAAAATGGGCACACTTAAAAATTCCAAAGCGAATGCACTTACTGTGCATTCAAAAGGAAAGGCAAATTCCAAAGACCATCAGAAAGGAAAAGGGAAGAAGGATCCTGATCCAAGAAAGGGAGGACATCCCAAACCCCCTGATGGATCATCTAGCTCAAAGGAAAGGAAAGGAACGAAAGGGAAATCAATGTGCAATTATTGCCACCGTGGTTTTCATCCTAAATCTGCATGCATGAAGAAGACTATAGATCTTATGGCGTAGACACTCCAGCAACACAATCTTGGAGACCACATTCCTGAGAATGCTAAGAAGAAGTCTGGAGAAAAAGCACCAGATCCAAGAGGTAACGGGCATGCTTTGATTTCTCTTCATTCTGCACCACAAGAATGGATCATCGATTTAGGAGCTTCACATCATATGGCTTCTTCAAAGGAATCGTTTTCTTCTCTACATGCATACTCAGGTCCTCCCATTCTCATGGGGGATAATTCTGCAGTTGCAGCAACTGGACAAGGAAGAGTGCAATTCGAAGATGGAAGTTTTGAAAATGTATTGCATATTCCAAGGCTTTCTGTGAATCTTCTCTCAGTGTATCAGATGACACACACAGGCAGCGAAAGGAAAGTGGAATTAACCCCAGATTCCGTGAGCATTTATGACATGCAAACCAATTTGAAGATTGCATCTGGCAAGGTAAATGATCAATCTCGTCTGTATACATTTTCTGATTTTGTTCCTCAATCATATTCTATTTTGCTACTTACGCATGCAAATGAAGAAAGTAGGATTTGGCACGAGAGATTTGGGCACTTGAATTTCAGATATATGCAATAGCTTAGTAAGCAAGGGATGGTCAAAGGATTGCCAACCATTGAATTTTCAGATGGTGTTTGTAATGGATGTGCTCTTGGAAAGCATCCACAAGAAAAATTCGAGAAGGGGCATGCATGGAGAGCCTCTTCACCTTTGGAACTTGTACACAGTGATATCATGGGTCCATTTTCGGTGCTTTCAATGAGAAAAGCAAGATATGTGTTGTTATTTATAGATGATTACACGAGATTCACTTGGGTCTACTTCTTGAAACTCAAGTCTGAAGTTTTTCAACATCTAAAGATTTTCAAAGCACATGCGGAAAATCAGTCTGGAAAACGCATCAAGATACTCCGCACAGATAATGGGACGGAATATGTCAACAAAGATATCAAGAATATTTGTGATGAAGCAGGCATACAGGTGCAGCATACAGTTCCTTACACTCCACAGCAAAATGGCGTGGCTGAAAGGAAAAATCGCTCTTTGAAAGAGATGGCTAATTGCATGTTGCATGCAAGATCGCTTCCATCGAAATTGTGGGCCGAAGCTATTAATTGTGCCTCATACATCCAGAACAGATTTCCTCATAAATCTGTTACTGTAAAAACACCTTTTGAGGCTTGGACTGGCATGCAACCTGAAGTTAGTCATTTCCGCATTTTTGGATCTCGAGTATGGGCCCGCATTCCTCCAGAGAAGAGAAAGGCTTTGGAGCCTCAAAGCAAAGCATGCATGTTTGTTGGATATTCTGATGAAGTCAAAGGGTATAGATTGCTTGATATCCACACTGAAGAGCTCTTTATTGAAAGGAGTGTAAAGTTTGACGAAGATATTTCGCATGCACCAGTAGATGAACTTGTTACCAAGTTTCCATCACCACTCATTGATGAGTATGCAGATGAAACTTCAGACCAGCATTCTCATGACGATGAGTCTCTTCCTGTGACCCCTGTTAGACCACCAGTTGTTGAACATCGATATCATACTTCTGCACATAGTTTGGAAGATTCTCGACCACCTTCAACACAAAAATGGCGCAACATGAGTGATATCCTTGATGATCCTGCCTTTATCCCTCTGTTTAAGGAAGATCAGCAAGCACTCTTAGCTATGGAGCCATCCATGCCCATGCATGCTTATATGATGCATGGATCTGATCCACAAACTTATGCAGAAGCAAACAGGCATCCTGAATGGGAAGTCGCCACAGAATCCCTGCAAGAGTCTGTGACCGGACATTTGATTCCAATACTGGACGCCGCTTGTTCCAGCTGCTGAATAGTTGATCTACAAGACGTATTCATGCGTTTTACTTTTGATAATATTTGTAACAGGGCACTTGGCGTGGAGCCCTTTTGCTTCAGTCCAAGTCTTCCCGTCGTTCCCTTCGCCAAGGCAATAGAGGTTGCGGCGGAGGAAACTGCGCTTTGATTCGTGACGCCCAAGTTTGCGCGTAGATTCATGAGACGTTTAGGGTTAGGCATCGACGTCAAACTCCAAGATGCCTTAAAGACCATCAACGAGTTTCTTATGGACATCATTTCCTCGCGGAGGAAACAATTTATAAGCACCGCCGTATCTGATGACAAGGTGCCTGAGGACTTACTATCTGTGTTCATGAGATGCCGAGACGAGCATGGGACGTTCTTGTATTCCGAAAAATCATTGCGAGACGTTTGTTTATATTTCATTTTTGCTGGCCGTGACACCACGTCTGTAGCACTCTCGTTGTTTTTCTGGCTTCTCCTTCAACATCGCCACGTCGAAGATAAAATCGTGGAGGAGATTCACAGCATTTTAGAAATAAGAAAGCAATTAGAAGATAATAATGATCCAGTTGTTCGTTTCAGTAAAGAGGAGTTGAAACAGATGCATTATCTGCATGCCTGTCTCTCTGAGGCGCTGAGGCTCTAGCCTCCTCTGCCCATAGACAGGAAACAAGTCTCGGAGGACATGGTATTTCCAGGCGGCACAGCAGTTAAGAAAGGTACAGTCATATTTTACATCATTTACGCCATGGGACGAATGGAAAGCATGTGGGGGAGTGACTGTATGGATTTCAAACCAGAGAGATGGGTTTTCTTTCCACTGGGTTTTCCCTCTTTCCTATTTTTTTATGCATTGTATATGGGTACCTAAAATGGTCGTGTTGCCGGGACTCATTCATTTTGTATCACACTCACCTAAGTTATGCTTAAGGGGGGTGTTGGTGTACATGCACTTAGACTAGTTGTGTTGGTGTATATGCACCTAGATTAGCTCCAGTTAACTTATTGCTTGCATGTGGCACATGTACACATTAACATAAGATAAAGCACACTTAGCTTTAGTTAGCCTTAGTTATTGCATGTACAACTAAGCTTAACTTAGTTGCTTTTATGTATTTATTCTAAAACTAATATTGTAGAATCAATTCATTCTTTTCTCAATTCTTGCTCGCTTCCTTCCTTCTCTTGCAAGCTTGTTTATTGTTTTGCAGATCTAGATCAGTGTATCTCAAAAATCTTACAATAATGACACGGCACTACAATAACAAATTCTTCGTTGTTAATATTCATTTTAATTCAATTATTTTCACAAACGAAATAAAAAATGACCTTCATGAAATCAAATTGTTAGGTTGCTACCATGGTTTCCAAATTTCATTAAAACGAAGTTCAAAAATTCTAAGCACTTGGTGTTCCTTGTACGCAATGCAGCCGTCGTAGATGCGGGCGAGCTGAGGAATGATCCATCCTTGGATTGAAGTTTGATGATTTTGTGCCACTCTACTATTTCTTGCAGGCCTTCCAAATGGTACAAGAATATTGTTGGAACGGTATAGAGAACATCAGTGGGAATCCTGATCATCCAAACACTGTAAGGATAATTAATAATGAGTGGAATAAAAGTCTGCAGAGCATCGTGATCAGAGTTTAACAAACCTTTTAAGCTTAGCCTCCCGCTTCTCAATGATTTTTTTTATGAATGACAATTCATAAGGCAGATCCAAGCATAAGCTTTTAGCTTCATTTATCATGGCAGGAAAGACAAGGTCAAATCCACTAGGCTGGTGATTGTCCGCTTCATCCTCCATCATTCTAGCGTGCCTTTTGAAGAATTCAATACCTGCAAGATATTTATATATATTATTTAGAGCTATAAAAATGGATTGTACAAAAACGGGCCTACCTCTCCGCAGAAACAGAGTTTACCATAGATTTTGTTATTAAATAAAATATTTTTTGCAAACCTTTCTGCACTTGTGTCTTGCCATTCCGCCATAGGGTGAGAGTAATAATACATGCAAGAGTACTGAGTAGTCTGTCATATGTTAAGAAGTGGTGCTCTTCTCCCCAAGAGCCCATCTTTCAACTGATTTTGGAGAATCCATTCGAGTGTCCAGGGAAACTGAGGGTGCTCAGAGCCATCAAGTGCTGGAATCCTTGCAACCCAAGCAGGGTCATATGCAGAGGGAGTCATTTCCCCATCGCCCATACCTCTAAACATACTCTTAATCTCACATATTAATGTCTCCACACGCTTATCGTCCGCTACTCCCACCTGAAATTAATACAGGTCAACCAAGAGACTCTTGCGACGTCAACCATAACATTTTACAAACAAGAAACAGCCACTGGGAATACCAACCTTGTTAGATGACATTATAGAATCAACGATATCATCATTCCAAAATCCCGGAGGTAATTCTCCTCTCGCTAGTGGAGCAGCAGAAAGAAAAGATGAAAATATCCCATAAAAATGAAAAAAAATAATAGTGCAATCAATCACTTGGCAAGTTGTTGAAAACATTTAAATTATCTTCAGCCCAGGGCATGAGAACAAGCGTACCAGTCTTTTTGTTATTAGAGTGATTGGAAAGGGAAGTTGAGTCTTTGCCAACACAAGCAATGATCTTGCTTGAACCTGCAAATTCAAAAACATTATAAGAGGTTGAATTGAAACTCACACAACATAAAATACTAAAAAACTTAAAATCATGTGCATACCCGATTGTAGGCAAATGCTTCTCCGTTTGGTGGCACTGCTTCTGGTATTAAGCGTGCTGAAGAAACGAGGAATGCATTGTGTGTTCACCGAGGCGTTGACAGTGAGATGATGTAATCCACTCTTCACTTTTGTAGTAACGGAAACATGGGATGACAATGAAGACAAGGGCATGGCCATCTTTCCAAATGCGCCACTAGATTTCCCAGAGGTAGTGAATGTGAAATGTCAAGTTGCAGGAACACACTATAAATAACCAATGGACAACTTCTCTGAGTTTCGTAGCTGGGTTGAAAATATATGTCCCTCCACACAACTCAACTCTCCAAAGATTTCAGATGCCTAATTTTGTCTCTTGTCCATAAATTTTTGTTAGTTTTCGTTAAACTGTACAAAGATTTCAGATGCCTAAATTCGTCTCTTGTCCATAAATTTTTGTTATTTTTGTTCGTTGGCGTATGCTTCCTTTTTTCAAAAGAAAGTGTAAAGAATTCAATATGAAAGTTACTCCATTCAATATTAAAGCTGGTTCGAAAGTCTATCTAAAAAGAAATTGAATGCGATGGATTTGGAAGAAAATCTACACAAATAATAAAGCTACTAGAATTTAATTTACAAAGAGGCATTATGTAATTTCCAAATATTTATCATAAAATGTAAATGTGCAAATTTACTATAATTTAATTTACAAAGAGGTATCATGTAATTTTCAAAGAAAGACATGTCTTTTGGGTTTTTTTGGGTATAAAATACATTTGAAATTTTTTATTTTTTGCACACTTTTCACACACATACCTCTCTCACACAAGTTGTGATCTCTACTTTTCTTTCATGCTTATTAGTTGAATATCTTAAGATATCTTAAGACCTGAAGTGTGATTTCTTAATGAAGATAAATGAACTGTAATATATATATTCACAAGTAATTACCATAGTTCATAAATAAAGTACTTGTATCAATTGTACTAGTATCAAAGATTTGGTGAAAACAAGGAAGTTGAAGATCACAACTAAGCCTATGAAAAGAACTAATTAGATCTCTGTCTACCAGCAAAGCTAAGTATCAAGTACATTAGTTCATAGGAAGGCTTACAAGCAGACATGCTAAGCTTGGTTTATGTCATGGAATTTGTCTATCACAAAATTTGAAGGACTTCTGTCAAAGGGAGTTATTGTGGAATAAATAATTGCCTCCCAGAGAAGTGAGAGAGACTTGTACCAACTTCATAGAGAGTAGATCTCTGGGTTCGAAGTTATGGATTGTCACGCTAGATAGTTAATATGATGAAAGGTTGTTGTGGCAGAGAAAGCAGCCAGAATTACCACATCAGGATATGTCTTAGTATGAGAGGGAGCACCTAGTGAGGATGACATGTAAGAAACTATGGTGATAGATCCAGTGAAAGATTTTTTGTACAAACATGGCACAATTGGTCATGGAAAAGTCAACTAAGTTTTAAGATGTGTCACAAATAATGAAGTACCACTACAGATTCAAGATAGGAAGAGAGTGCCGAAGAAACAAGAAGTTCATTAGGATATTGTTTTAGTCTATGCTTCTTTATGAATATGAGCATGAAGAAAACATTTGTCTCACTCAGTGTTGCTGATGTGGCCAAGTATATTGCACTTGGATGGCAAGTTGTGAAGCAGTAGGGATTTAGAAATTACTACTTGTAGAAATATTTGATCACGTGCAGGTGACAACATGATGATAGGTTGGGTCACCCTTAGATGTAGTACTAAGACATCGTACAAAAGATAACATTATGGATCCATTTATACAGTCAATTAGATTGATCCAAGGAGGAAGTTTGTATACTACGAGGACAAGCTTGAAATGATTCACCATGTATCTCTTAGCAAGAGGTAGTGATGAGATAGCAAGATCAAAGACAAACATTCTCTCTAGATCAGGTTGACTAGAAGAATGGGCCAAATTTTTGATATGCTAGCATCAGAGGATAAACAGTGTACCTTAACGAGAATGGTCCAGCAAAGGATAAACATTATTCCTGAGTGAAGAATATCGACCAAAATGAGGAAGAATGGTCCAACAAAGGATAAACATTATTCCCGAGTGAAGGATATCGACCAAAATGAGGAAGAATGGTCCTAGAGACCCATACACTTAGTTGAGTGGGTGCCTTTCAGCATCAGGCTCAAAATCTCTAGATAGGATGAGGAGCACACTTAGCATCAAAGCATAAATCACTAATGAAGAGTGAGGCCCTTGGAGATTCACCATGAGTCATGGATACTGACCAGGATGATGGTGACTATTTTGTATACCATATGTCAGTGTGACCATAGTATGGTGACTAGTTTATGCTAAGACATGCCACGTGTACCAACAAGTAGTTGATGCTAATGATTTACCATGAGTTGGTAATTAGATGATGTTATTGATTTACCGTGTGTCAAAGATGTTTTGGCCATATTATGAATTATGAAAAAATTGGAAGTATTTGTGAGCACACTACAACTATCATCTACTATAGATGTAAAGATGATTTGTCTCTATTCAAGGCTGAGGATCTTGACTGTAAAGTGACCATGAGGAGATCATAACATGGAAGAATATTAACATCATTAAAGTTGTCTATAAAGGTCTTGGAGATTCCCAAATACTTACTTGTAATCAAAATCCTAGATGCATTTTCAATGAAGTCAAGCTTGATAAAGGTTTCCTTGCATATATTACTATAATGGGATAACTAAGTTTGAAGATCAATGACTTCTTGAATCGTTGGAATGGGTGTTATGCATCATCACTGTAATCTTATTTGAATTATAGTTAGATGATCACTTACCATCATAAGATAAGACCACTCATAAGTTTGAAGACTTACATCATAATATTTCGATATATGCATGGTCTATGACAAAGACTTCTTTCTCAAATTACCTAGGAGTTGACATTCTCCTCAAAAGAAAATGACGATTGCAGGTACATGGCTCTGATAATAGAGGAAGATGAAGTGGAAGAATGAAGTAAAGCCCATGACAAAAGGATTTGTTCCAAAATCAAGATTTGAAGATCTAAGCTTAAGAGGGAGTATATAGATAAGAAAATTTTAAATATGTCTGTCTATGACTAGAATAGAAGATTCTCAAGTGAGAGGAAGATCATTTTTTGCTTTAGTTTTCAGGACATTCAGGACGTATCATAATTTATGAAGGCCTTAAGGACTCAATTGGAGCCTACCATGATATGTTGTACTAAATAAGGGGTGAATAGAAAAACTTATGTTAGCTTCAGAGGGAGCTCAAAATTATCATAGTAGAATATGTATGAGATTAAGAGGGAGTTGGCCATTAAATGATATATTGAATTTATGAAGTGTGATGAAGCTTTTTTTGAAAAAAATTTATGATGATAAGCAGTTCTTTGGTTCTTTAATGAACTTAGCAATGAGCTTAGGCTACTAGAATACTCTTACTCTGGTTGGATTGAGAGTGTTGTTGATGGAAATATTACATCTAGTGAATGTTTTTATTGGGATTAGGAATGGTTTCTTAGATGAGTAGGAAATATTCTTTCATGGAACTTAGTACTACTAAAGTTGAATATATGGTAGCCTGTGTAGTTTTTGTGCAGCATTTTGGATTTGGAAATTTCTTGCCAAAATGTTTGAGCAGGTGCTATAATTGCCCATGATATTTTGTGCCAGTCAAAGTTGCATAGCAGGTTGAAGAAAATTGGCATCAAGTACCACTAAATTTGTGATATGGCATAGAAGGGAGTGTTGAGGCTCCAATATATCTCCACTAATGAGAAAATGGTTGGCATTCCCACAAATCCTCTATCTCGCACAAAGTTTGTATGCTTCAGAGACAAGCTTGGACTAGTGCAGAAATCCTTTATAAAGTGAAAGGGAGCATTAATGTGACATCAACAAGTGTATGGCTTAGATTATTGCTAACAATAGGAGCATGAATCAGTCTATCGATCGATGGAAAATAGGGGTATTGCTTGGATTGTTGGTGACAACAAGAGCATGACCCAAACTGTTGATGGATGGACAACAGGGGTATGGCTCGAATTGTTGGTGACAACAAGAGCATGACCCAAACTCTTGATGGATGGACAACAGGGGTATGGATCAGTCTGTTGGTGACAAAAAAAGCATGAGATGAACTATTGATGGATGGAAAATAGGAGTATGGCTGAGAATGTTGGTGATAATAGGAGCATGACCTGAATTATTAATGGATGGAAAATAGGGGTATGGCCCAGACTATTGGTAACAACAAGAGCATGATCCATAATGTTGATGGATGGAAAAAAAGGGTATGGCTCAGACTATTGGTGACAATAGGTTAATGAATTATACTTTTTATGGATGGAAAACATGGGTACGTCTCATATTGTTAGTGACAATACGAGCATGGCCTAGACTCTTGATGGATGGACAATAGGATTATCACTCAAAGTATTGGTGACAATATGAGCATGACACAGAATGTTGATGGATGGATAACAGAGGTATGGCTCAGACTGTTGGTGACAACAGGAGCATGACATGCATTGTTGATGGGTGGAAAACAAGGGTATGGCTTTGACTATTAGTAACAACAATATCATGACCTAGATTGTTGGTGAGATAGAATGAGGGACAAACATTCTTGAAAGGAATGGTCTTTGAGGGTTGGAATCTTGTGGAATGAGTGCCTCTTCAAAATCATGGCCTAGAGGGAGACTTTTAGATTTTGGACATGGGTTTCTTTAGGGTTTTATTATGGGGGATGTCAAATCTAATCTAGTTAGAGTACCATGAGGTGAGGCACCCACCAAATCATGGTGACTAGTTGAGTAAGTATCATCAGTTAAGAGAGATAACTTGGTTTGTGGTACATATTAATGATGATGTTGATGTAGGTACATGGTATTAATATAGATAAAGATGCTATCAATAAGATTTACCTTTATTTTTAAAAAGATCATGTATATAGAATTAGGGATATTATCCCCATGTCAATTTGACAAGAATTAGAAAGAATGGTTTCATGGATAGAGATTCCTCTTGCATCCTCTACTATGACCAAAATTAGGGATGTTATCCCTATTTCAAGTATATTGATCAAATTTAGGAAGAATGGTTCAGTGAATAGAGATTTTTCCCTATATCAAGTACATTTACCAAAATTAGGAATATGGTTCTAGAGGTTGAGTTGTAACCTCATATCATCTTGCTCGAATCTCTGAGCCAGTTGCTTGGATCTCTGAGAGAGATGCTCATATCTCTATTTAGAGAGAGTTTCTCATATCTCTGAGAGATTTACTCGAATCTGTGTTTAGAGAGAGCATGTTTTGGCATTTGGCTTGGGTTGAGGTCACTTAGAGTTTCACCTGAACTATGTCCACTAGCCATGTGATGGTTAACATGGACTAGTCTAGATACCATGAGGTTGAGACGTTGACTGGATCATGGTGAATAGTTGATATTAATTTTGTACCATAGGTATTGGGTGGATTCCATGATTATTATAGGTCAAGAGGGTTGACCTAGATGATTGTGGTGATGGTAATGTTGATATTGATTGGATAATGATGCTAATCTAGACTTTCCTTAGAAAAGTTATCAATTAGCTGACATCTCGTTAGACATTATGAAAACATCCCTAGCTAAGAGGGAGTGTTGAAGAAAGTAGCTATGGTCGGTCTTCATAATCCTTGATGTATTTATAATGTATTATGTAAAAAAATGAAATTAAAATTAAAATAAAGGAAATCAACAAAAGAACCTCAAGTTAATATCCTTAAAAGTAGTGCACACCCACATAAAAAAGATATTTATCATCATTTACTTCCCACCATAATTTAAGCAAATATTTGCATAAACTACAGAATAGGAACAATATGTAAAAAATATGAGTAAAAATGTAAACTTTAAAAAATATGAGTAAAAATGTAAATGTGTAGACTTACTAGAATTTTATTTATAAAGAGACATGATCTAATTAGAAAGAGACCTATCTCTTGGGTATATTTGGTATAAAATACATTTGAATCTTTTCTTTTTTCACACACTTTTCACACACATCTCTCTCCCTTGCACACATTCTAATATCTACTTTTCTTTCATGATTATTAGTTGAATTTTGAAGTGTGATTGCTTGATGAAGATAATGGAACTAAAAAACCAAGATATTACCAAAGTTTAGAAATAAACTACTTATATCAATTGAACCAAAAAACCAATAATCTACACCTGTCAATTTCCATTTCTCCCTTCGTTGTTCCACTATTAAACCATAGAAGTCAAACCTTTCCCCTATTCTCCACCTATCATAAGTAGAAAATACCTCCCCATCACCACAAGTAAGTTCCTCCTAAATTATGAAAAAATTATAGAGACTCTAGTAAGAAGAAATTGTGAGTCTAAGGAGCTTATGTGGTTGTTACATGGAAACAAACAGTCATGTCATAGTCTTCAAAAGCGTTATAGGCCCACATCTAAATTGTGAATAAGAAAAGCCATGAATTCCATCGTATTCAGAGGACAAATAAATCAGCCCTGAGTACTTACATGACCTCCTGTAGGCTACTATAGGATCTTCTACCACCTACGTCAATAAAATTCAACCACCTACAACAATAGTATTTAAGCCACTTGAACCAAATATATTTGGAGAAACAACAATATCCATGGAAATATTCTAAAGGTCCCTAAAAGTAGTAGCAACAACATTAGGACCTCTAATGGACCATCAAAGGCAACAACAACATTCAATAATTCAGGATCATTAAGGACATTCTCAACTATTATATCAACAATCTCATAACATCTACAAGAAAAAACAAAGGTAAGGCCTATGTATGCATCCCTTAGAACCCCCCCTTCAAACCTATTCTAGCTCGGAGAAGCATTAGAATTGTAAGAAGAAAACGTTATATAGCAAGATTTAGTTAGAGCAACCTTGACCATATCTAGCAATAAATTTAATTTTTCTCCAAGAGACACCCACACATGTGGGCGAGGAACAAGGAAAAAGTGGAAAAGACTCAAGAAAGTGGGTTATTACCGTTTACTCATGATAAATAACAAGGATTACGAAGGGGTAAGTGAGGGCCAACTCACTTAACTCAAAGCACTCCAAACTTGTTTTGCATGCAATTTTGTTTATATTAAATTTTTTTTAAGAAACAATTAAAAAGATAAAAATGAAACTAAAATGGTTGACTCTCCATCTCTTGACATGAAAAGTGGATGCTATAGGAACATATAAGAACTACTACAAGAGACAGAAATACTACTATAGGAACCTACAAGCATTGCTAAAAGAAAAAAAAAAAAAAACAAAACAAAACAAAAAACAAAACAAAACAAATTTCTACAGGAAGTTGAATTTTTTCCCAAAACAACCATAAAAGTTTCAAATGACTTAAAGGGAAAAGGGATATCCAAAATAATCGTAAGTCAAACTTCTCCCCACTCACATTTTTCATAAGAAGGAGACCTCTCAGTCATCGAAAAGAATTTTATGTGTTAGATAATCTGAATTAAACAAGTAGCTAAATAATTTGATTTTTTTTCAAGAGACACAAGTGGGAAAATGATGAAGAATTGCATGGATTAATTTGTTGTATTTGTTTCTCGAAGGTAATTCTTGGTTAAACTACGCCAAGAAACCAACTCAACCAATATTTAGGTTCAAGCTTCAAACAAGAGGTGGATCCCTCAAGTGTTACGAGGCTTTTCAATGTTGTTCACTATCACTGGGAAATAGTCTATGAAGCCCAATGACTAGATCAAGGATTTGTATATATGGTTGTTGATGAGTCGAAAATCCCTGCTTGCAAACAAATCCCTCTCTTGTAGAGGCCTTATCAAAGTGACAACGTTCAACTATGGCAGAAACGCATGGCTTGGAATGCTGATGATGGAGGAATGGAGGAGAGATTAGAGAATTGGACATCCTCCTTAAATACCTAATTATCTAATAAAGAGCAGAAGCATGTAGAAGGATCTCTATAACAAACAACAACATATTTAAGAGATAAAAGAAGGCAACAATTTAGTGATGCAGAAGTATTAATTCAAATAAACTGTTCAATTAGCTAGTCTCACTGTAGATGATAACTTTGCAGTGGGTTGTCAGGGGGGTTGATACTCAACCTAACTTTACCCTGTACTTTTGTATTACCTCATACATATGAAGAAACAAATTATAAAATCACTGGAAAAGACATACATAATAAACAAATTTTGTCATGAACTAGAGTCATAAAACTTTAATTGAAAATTTTGCAATAGAATTCTTTACAAAAATGGTAGGGTTTTGGAATCAAAATCCAACCCTTGCTTATTCAAAATGAAACAATATATAGAGAAATTACAATCCTAAAATGTCACAATATTCCTAGAATAAAAATCTAAACAATATAACAAAAATAAAAGCAGTCTCTAGATAACTACAAGAAATTTGGAATTGACTGAAATTATTGTGCATTGGAAACTGGAGCTAGTTCACTGACTGCTGATCTTTTTCCTTGAATATCTGAAACAGAAAATAATTTGTCTTGGAAATTTGAATTTGTTGAGATATTCTATGAAGATTTGCTAATAGTCCTTTAACTATACTTGTTGATCCTTTGATTGTTTGTTCTCTTGATGAAAAAATTGAAATCAATCTTCAACTTGTTAATATTGTGCAGCATGTTTGTTTTACTTCCTGAATAACAAAGATTAGGAGTCAATTTTCCAAGTGTTCATAATCATTCAACTAATTGTTTGAATGTTGTCTTTCTCTCCTTAAAAAACTAGATTTTATTTGTAGCTGATTTCTGCCTCAAAAAACTCAATGTAATATTAATACAATCTCTTAAAATCTAGGAAAATTGCTTTGGTATGCTTTCTTTTGGAACCCTGAAACAGTTAGTTGTTATTTTAATCATTTGGCATAACACTTTTCTACTGTTGAAGAAAATAAATATTCACAAGTGTTTTTCTCATTTTGATTGCTCAACCAAGAATTGAGAAATTTATATATAATTTAATCAATAAAGTTTGATAAAACCCCACGAAAGAATGCTAATTAGATGGACCTCCCTCTCTAACTCCATTAGATTCTCTTGAAAAATCCTCCAAAATTGAGCCAATATGCTCAATTTTGTCTAAGTTTTTTAGAATACAATAGTCTTGTGCCTCTCAAGTTTCAAAATAGATTGGATCCAGTGTGTCAAAATCAAATGCATACGAGAGAAATCTTCTAACAGCCTGCGCATGGTACATACATGTACTTTTACCTATAATTTTCTCACTTCTAAAATCCAGCCAACAGTTTGATCTGCAACATTCCCCTAATGAACAAAACCGTCTTTAGCAATTTAGTGTTTGTAATGTATCTTTGTAAATCTATCTCAAAAATCCAGGATTTAGATATTAAAACTACTGCCAGGTACACTTGTCCAATCACATAAGCAATTTCTGTAATATTTCCTCATCATATATACAATGAAAGAGGTAAATCTTCCAAATATTTTGTAATCATCCTGGAGTTTTGCCTAGAGATGGATTCATGAATAATCAATTGCTCAAGCATTGGGAATATTTCTTTCAGGCATTTGAAACCTAGGGGGTATGTAATCCATACAAAGTTTCCATGTTTGAAGAAGCGTTTTTGAAGAAACCAACAATTGTGAACCCCCCATTAAACTATGAATGGGAAAGGGATTCCACAATTATTCCTTTCATTATTCTGATATAAGAAACGCTTATTGAATCTTCTCGAGCTATTTTATACTTTCACTCTTTATTTCCTAATTGGAACATCGTGGGTGTGAGCTCTTATGGTATGTATGGAGGCCTTATTGCCATTTGGGATCCTTAGTGGCCATATTTGTGTGTTTTTAGTCTCTTTGCAAGAATTCTTTTGACTGGCCATATTAGTGTGTTACCCAGTCATGTTCATCTTCTTAATCTATATGCACCTTGTAGAGACCGTGTTGTCTTTTGGGACCGTATGAAGCAATGTGACTTGCTCAATATTGGAGGCCTTATCATGGCAGGTGATTTTAATGCTACATTATTGACACGGGAATCATGGGGAACTCGCTATCGACTAGACCCTTTGGCTGATTGGTTGTATAATATTTTTGCAAATCATCACTTGGTCAATATGTGCCCCTTTCTACTTTTCCCCACTTGGAATAACCATAGGGCTAGTGATGAACATATCAGGAAGCATTTAGATCGTTTCCTCGTCCATGAGAACTTGGTAGAGACTCTGGGCAATATGAAGTCTTGAATACATAGGACATATCTATCTGATCAACTTCCCATTATTTTACAATGGAGGATGGAAAATATTCGTTGGGGATCCCTTTCAAATTTAAAAGGGTTTGGTTGGATGATAAAGATTTTAAATATATGGTCACTTCTACATGGGCCAAGATAGCACGGACACAGGAGGCCGCTGCCATGCATTCCCTTACTCAAAAACTCAATTTATTAAAAAGAAGGAATATAACTTCAAAGAGAATGAAAAAGAAACAATTGAGTTTGGAATTACAACAAATTATCAAGGATATATCTTGTTTTGGCCGATCCATTAAAATGAACAATCCAACACATCAGGATTTGGAATTCTTAAAATCCCTAGAAGACAGAAAGAATGAGATTCTTAAGATTCAGGAAGCTACTTGGAGACTCAAAATCAGGGCAATATGGTTGTGAGAGGGGGATTGTAATACCCGTTTTTCATCATTATGCTAACCACAAAATGCGCATAAATGCTATTTGGCACATTGAAATTTGATGTAGCAGCAGCACTATAAAACCCGTATCAGCCCTTATTTCTAACTTTCAATCAGCCAAAACGAAGATTAGCTTTCAATCTAACAAATTAAAACTGTAATTGATTTACAAGAAGACAATCCAACAAACTTTGATCTGGTGGAGAACATTTTCCTACGTTACAGGTCATGTGAAAGACATTTTAGTAGTTTCTAGAAAATGTAGCATCAGATACCAAATGATGTAGCATTTTGTGGCACAAACGTAGCTCCAAACTACTATGCATAGCACCAAGTCGAAGATGTGCTTATTATCCGAATTTCTTCTGGAAATTTGATTTGTTTTCCTACCCTAACAGTCGTAAAGACCCGATCTACAGGTTCCTGACTAAATCGAGGATTTGCCACTGGATTTATATTCCCAAATGTGTGGCTGACCAAAAAAATGATTGCATAGGATGGTGTCAAATTAATCGAATCAAAATTGCGTCTCTGCTCATTGATTAGCTGAAACTTGGACTGTGCGAGGGAAGGCTGAACTGACTATATCACAAATTTGTTGTCTCCATGTAAAACTGAAACATCACTCTATTATTATGACTAAAATCAAAAACATTGATGCACAAAAGAAAAAGAAAAACAGACTATTTCCCTTCAGCCTCGATAGCTCTATTACAGTACTGTTATACATAGGAAAACAACATATATCTATTACTGCCTTCGATGGATCTATTACATTACTACACTCCTTTTTTTTTCACTCTCACCCTCTCTCCCGGAATCAATTAGCAAACAAATCCTTAAGTAAATGTCTCCTACCACAATTGAAGGAATTTTCTAATTTTTAAGAAATAGAATTCTAATTTAACTTAATGACTTAGCTACTTGGCTTGATCTCCTTGTAGTGAGGATTGACTTGCCATTTATTCCTAATTTCCTCATATTTTTAGCATTGAACTAACTACTTAGATAATTAATAACTATTAAGAACTTAATAATCAATTTTCTTCTCCACTCCTTATTAACCACAACATGTGATCACACTATCACATTGTTGGTTGGGTCTAGATGCTCCTGCATCAGACTTCTGGGGAGGAAAAACATTGTTCCATCATGTCTTATGGATCCACTTAATACCTGCATAACTCTGTAGTTGTCATCCAACTGGTATCTTCATCTGGCTGCCCCTTCCATTTAACTAAGTAATTGATAATATGGTTGGTATCTTTTCTTCTTTGCTACTCTTTTATCTAGAATAGCTTCTACTTCATTCCTTATTGTCTTTGGAATTTGCTCCTCCCAGATTGGGGTCTCAATCTTCTTTTCTGTCAACTCATCCTATAGCTCTTCCTATGACTCCTTGTATGGGTACAAATATGCAATGTTGAAGATTGGTGATATGCCAAACCCTTCTGGTAGCTCAACCTCATAGGCATTGGTTAAAAACTTCCTCGTTATTCTACACGGTCCTATCTTTTTCATCTTTAATTTGTTATAAGTCCCAACATGAAACCTCTACTTTCTCAAGTAAAACATGACTAGATCACCCACTTGAAATTCTTTTTCTTTCTGCTTCATATAAGCTCTCTATTTATATTCGATGTTGCTTTCTTGTAATCTATCTTTGATATCTTCTTTTAGTTTTTGTATATGCTTTGCAAACTCTTCCGCCTTTGCGCTCCTTATCTCCTGTTTGCCCAAATTTCTGAGCTCATATACACCTCTTGTATTCATCCCATAAACAATCTGTAATGGACTCATCCTAGTACTCCATTTAGGAGTATCATTATAAGCAAACTCAACTTGAGCAAGTGCTAAATCCCACTTCTTAGGATTTTGATAAAGTAAGCTCCTCAATATGTTTCCCAAGCTTCTATTTTCTACTTCAGTTTATCCATCCGTTTGAGGATGATAGGCTGAACTAAAACTAAGATTTTCACCTAGTTTCTTCCACAAAGTTCTCTAGAAATGCCCAACAAACTTTGTATCCCTGTCAGACACAATATTTATAGGCAACCCATGTAACCTTACAACTTCTTAAAAAGACAGATTAGCAATATGAGTTGCATCACTAGTCTTCTTGCATGCAATGAAATGAGCCATTTTAGAAAATCTGTCTACCAAAACACACAAATGGATTCATTTCCTCTTTGAGTTTTTGGCAAACCCAAAACGAAATCCATACTAACTGCATCCCATGGTCGGTCTGGTATTGGTAATGGTTGGTACAGTCCTATGTTTTGGCTTCTTCATTTAGCATGCTGACAGATCCTACACTCCTCAACAAATTTCTTAACATCAGTTTGCATTTTTGGCCAGTAGTAAAAATCATTTACCTGAGCAAAGGTTTTGTCCTATCCAAAGTGTCGAGATAAGCCTCCACTTTGTTTCTCCTTAATTAGGTTTTCCCTCACAAAACATTTGGGAATACACAGCTTGTTATCTTTAAAAAACAAACCTCCTTGGATGAGATAATCCAACCACATACTTCTATTGTGAATAGCTGGATTTTGCACAACTGCATAAATGTCTTTAAATTCTGCATCTCCCTTATACATATCAACCATTTCTGCAAAACCTACAACACTAATTTTTAATTCCTGCACAATTAAATTCACTCTGCTCAAAGCATCAGCAACTTTTTTCAACTTACCGCTTGTGTGCTTAATCACAAAAGTAAAACTCTGCAAAAACTCCACCCACTTGGAACGCTTCAGTCTCAATTTTTATTGATTATTTATGAACTGTAATGCATGGTTATCAGAATATAATATAAATGTTCTTTTGGTAACAAATAATGTCTCCATTTTTTCAAATCTTGCACAATAGCATAAAACTCCTTGTCATAGGATGAGTATTTTTTCTTTAGCTTCATTCAATTTCTCACTGAAATATGATATTGGTCTCCATTCTTGACTTAAAACCACTCCAATTGCAACTCCACTAGCATTAGTTTCAACTTGAAAAACTTTCTCAAAATATGGCAAAGCTAAAACTGGCTTTTCTGTAATTGTCTTCTTCCGTAATTTAAAGTTTTGGTTTGTTGCCTCTGTCCACCTTAATGGTTGATTAATCTCTTTGATTGTTTCAATAATGGGTCCACAAATCTAACTAAAGCTTCTGAAAAAATTTCTATAGAAACTGGCAAGACCGTGAAAGCTTCTTACCTCAAATATGTTTTTTGGAGTTGGCCAATTCAAAATTGCTTGGACTTTCTCTGGGTCCATTTTTAGACCTTTTCTAGAAACTATGAATCCCAAATAGATTAGCTCTTCCTTCATAAAACTCCAGTTCTTCAGATTTATTAGTAGCTTCTCTTTCTGCAAAGTTTTTAGAACTAATTTAAGGAGTTCTATATGCTCTTATTTACTTCAAGTAAAAACCAAAATAGCATCAAGATAAACAATTACAAACTTGCCAGCATACTCCTTAAAAACTTCATTCGTTAATCTCATGAATGTGTTGGGTGAATTAGTGAGTCCAAAAGGCATCACTAACCATTCATACAATCCACTGTTTGTTTTGAACGCAATCTTTCACTCATCCCCTTCTCTAATTCTTATTTGATGATAACCGCTTTTCAAATCTATCTTGGTAAAATATTTTGATCCACTCAAGCAATCCATTAAATCATCCATGCATGGTAAATGAAAATGATAGCTAATGATGATTTTGTTGTTGGCTTTGGAATCTATGCACATGCGTCATTCACCACCTCTCTTTGGATTGAGTACTATTCGTACAGCACATGGACTACGGCTCTCTATGATCAACCCCTTATCCATCAATTCCTGCACTTTTCTCCTGAATTCTGCATTCTCCTAAGGAGTCAACCTGCACGCTGCTTTATTTGGAAAACTTGGTCCAAGGATTAGATCAATGTGATGACTAATACTCTTGATGGGTGGTAATGCATTTGGCAACTCATCCACAATAATATCAGTAGAACCATTCAACAGATTTTTTATTTCTTCAGATAAATCATCTAAGTTTGTGGAAGTTAAAATTACCTTAGGTCTCCCTATGATGGAAAAATGTATATTTTCATCCTTCTTGACTTCTTGCAGCAATTCTTTCCCACTCATCAGCATAACACTATTTCCAGGCGCATCTTTGTCTGCTTCATCCTTCAATGGCAGCAATTTGTGTTTATTTCCATCCTTCTCTAGAGTGTAAGTGGTTCTTCGACCATCATGCATAGATTTCCAATCAAACTGCCAAGGTCTTCCCAACAATATGTGACATACATCCAACGGCATTACATCACATAATATCACATCCTTGTTAGTACCAATCTGGATCTCTACCTTGCATTATTTTGTCACAATAAGTTGATGTACTTTTTTCAGCCATGATACTTTGTAAGGATTAGGGTGTATGGTTTTTACCAATCCCAATTTGTCCACCATCTCTGAGAAACAAGGTTATTACTACTTCCATTGTTAATTATTACTTTATAGAATTTTCCTTTGGACTTGCATGTAGTCCTGAATAGATTATTTCTTTGAGTTGGCTCTCTTGTCTCTTTTTCTACTTTAAGCAATACCCTTTTCAATAACAAGGATTCTCCTACTTCGGGTGGTTCTTCTTTACTTGCAATTTGAGGATTTTATTCCTTTGCCTCAGCCACATTTACATTTCACTGATTTGTTGTTTTATTATGAGGACAATCCCATAATCCATGTCCACATTCTTCGCATGTGTAACATTGAATTTCTCTTCCTCGACCTCTTCCTCTACCAAAGTCTCCTCTTTGTGGCAGTCTACTACTCAAACCTCCTACTTCATTCTGAGAGTGCTGGAATATTGATTTGGAAGCTCCTCTTCCTCTTGCTAGACTTTTACCTCTCTGCCTTTGACTTTTCTTTCTCAACAATTTCTCCTTTGCCTTCAAGGCTGCTTGATAGGAACTCTCAATCATTTTCAGACTTAGTAGACTGATTTCATCTTGTATGTCATATCTCAAGCCATTGATATATCTGGCTACCTTTTCTATGTCATGCTCTGCATGTCCTGATCTAATGCTCAACTTATAAAACTCTTCCATGTATTCTTTGACAGTCATTCCTTTCTGCCTCAAATTTTGTAACTGTCTAAAAAGATTTAACTGATAATATTGTGGCATGAATTTACCTTTCAATTTGCTCACCATTTTGTCCCACTGCTTAATATTAGGCTTTCCCTTTATCTCTCTGGATGTTTGTAGTTCATCGCACCAAATAGCTGCATGGCCCTTCAATCTAGTAACTTAAAATTTCACTTTTTTTTTCATCAACCTCCTCATAGTCGAAATACTTATCTAATGAACTGATCCAATCCATCAACATTGAGTTTCCCGTCATACAAAGGTATTTCCACCTTTTGTCTTCCACTTACTTTGGCCAGCGTTTTGAGAACTTTAGTGGCTTTGCTTTCATCCTCTTCTTCTTCCTCAGAAAATTCCTCGGCAGCACTGACATCTCCTTCATCAGGTGCTCTCTTCTGAGCAGTTTCCATTGTCTCCATCCTTGTACGAAGGTGTCGAATCTCTTCTAGCAAAACTGCATTCGCTACAGGTCTTCCCCAACCTACACCGTCTCCTCTCCTAGGTGGCATGTTTGTTGTAGGAGAACTTAATCCCTGTTTTCTCTGATACCAAATGATGTAGTAGTAGCACTATAAAACCTGTATCAACCCTTCTTTCTAACTTTCAATTAGCCAAAATGAAGATCAACTTTCAACCTAACAAATTAAATCTGTAATTGATTTACAAGAAGATAATCCAACAAACTTTGATCTGGTGGAGAATGTTTTCCTATGTTATAGATCATGTGAAAGACATATTAGCAGTTTGTAACAAATGCGGCATCAGATACCAAATGATGTAGCATTTTTTGGCACAAACGTAGCTCTAGAATGCTATACGCAACGCGAAGTCGAAGAAGTGCCTACTATCGAGATTTCTTCTGGAAATTTGATTTATTTGCCTACTCTAACAGTTGTAGAGACTCGATCTATAGGTTCTTGACTAAATCTAGGATTTTCCACCGGATTTATATTCCCAAATGCGTGGCTAACCAAAACAATGATCGCATAGGGTTGTGTCAAATTAATCGAATCAGAATCGTGTCTCTGCTCATTGATTAGCTGAGACATGGACTGTACGATAGAAGGTTGAACTTACTATATCACAAATTTGTTGTCTCCATGTAAAACTGAAACATCACTATGTCATTATGACTAAAATTGAAAACATTGATGCACAAAAAAAAACAAACAAACTATTTCCCTTCAACCTTGATAGCTCTATTACAGTGTTGTTATACACAGGAAAAACATACACAAGGAAAACAACGTATATCTATTACTACCTTCGATGGATCTATTACATTACTACACTCCCTATTTTTTTTTTCACTCTCACCCTCTCTCCTGGCATCAATCAACAAAAAAATCCTTAAGTAACTGTCTCCTACCACAATTGAAGGAATTTTCTAATTTTTAAGAAACGGAATCCTAATTTAACTTAATGACTTAGCTACTTGGCTTGATCTCCTTGTAGGGAGGATCAACTTACCATTTATTCCTAATTTCCTCATATTTTTAGCATTGAACTAACTACTTTCATAATTAATAACTATTAAGAACTTAATAATCAATTTTCTTCTCCACTCCTTGTTAACCACAACATGTGATCACACTATCACATTGTTGGTTGGGTCTAGATTCTCCAGCATCAAAATTTCTGACAGGGAGACTAAATAGACCACCCTAGAGATCCAAAATAAGGTTGTAACATACTTTGAGTAGTTTTATAAGACTAGACTAGGTGTGAACTACATGGATCAAATATGGGCTTTGGATCTTTAGTGTTTGATGAAGCATCTAATGAATCCCTTTTTCGTCTTGTTCAATTGGAAGAAATTTTATAGGTTTATGAATAATTTTCTAAAGACAAATGCTCACTCCCTAATGGATATATTATGGAGCACTTTATGCATTTCTTTAAGTTGATGGGACAAAGTCTATTAGAAATTGTGGAAGAGTCCAAAATTCTAGGAAATATATATGGTGTTATAAATTCTACCTTTATAACTCCTATTCTGAAATCTTCGTCTCCTAACAATTTCATGGATTTCCGACCAATATCCCTTTGCAACATCACTTCAAAGGTGATTGTGATACGTATCAGTAATGTCCTCTCTGCGCACATAGCCCAAGAGAAATTTGGATTTTTTAATAATCATATGATCCATGATGCCATTGCTACTGCACAAGAATGCATTGATACTATTCATATAAAAAAGAATGAATATCTTGTTATGAAAGTGGATTTACAAAAGGCCTACGATAGTGTGGACTGGTCCTACATCCGACTCATTCTTAACAAGATTGGTCTACATCCATACAATGTAGAGTAGATTATGGCATGTATATCTTCTGTTTGTTATGTTGTTTTGATAAACAGATTTCCCACAAGCTTCTTTAGGGCAGGTAGAGGACTTCAACAGGGGTGCTCTCTATCCCCTTTACTTTTCATTCTTGTCAAGGATGGACTTAGCTTGAAGATAAAGGATGCTTAGTCTTAGTGTCTCTTTCGGGGTTTATGCATATCTCCTCATGTGAATATGACTCATGTATTTTTTGTTGATGATATCCTTACTTTTGGTATTATTTCTAGATCACAATTGTCTACTCTACTCTATATCTCTTTATGTTATGGTTATGCCATAGGATCATAACTTGGATGAAACTACCCTCTAGAAACATTGGATCTATCAAATATTTATCCTATCATCATTTTACACTTATTCTTTGTTTCCCTGTAGGTCTATTTGATGGAGTGACACAATAGGGAATATGTGGATGCAACGCTTGGCTCAAAATAAATGAAAGGCCACATTACAAACTCTCCTGTAATGGCGGCTCAGATACCAACACTAGGGTTGAAATATTAGCATTATGGGGATTAATTTGGTTTGCAAAAGAAAATAAGGTAAATAATATACATGTCTATGGAGATTTGAGATCCCTCATTAAGGGAATAAAAGGACACATAGTTTTTGATGCACCTTTCTTATCTGGATGGATCAACCGCATCAAACATCTCATGGGGACTTTCCTAGGTATTTCTGCTTGCCACATATACCGTGAATCTAACATAGTGGCATATGCACTCTCTAAGGGTCTCAATGGTGTATTTGGGGTTATGAGGTACAAGTACATAGATGACAATATCACTTGTTGTATCTATGTTTTATAATTTATGTTTCATTACTGGGTAGTCTTTTTCATAATATCTAATATGAAGCATCTGCTCTATGTTTTGACACACACACATATATTTGGATTGTTTGGTAAGACTCTGAGTTTTGTTATGAAACTCACATATAGGTGTATATCATCCACACATTGACTATATGTATTGGATCTATCTTTCATTAATATAAATCCAGCGTTTTTTTCTTCTCAAAAAAAGGGGTCCCACACTTCAACTAACGCTATTTGTTTGTGCCAATAACCACCATTTAATGTTTCATACTCTTTATTGAACTTACGCCAAAGTTTAATATACAATCCATTTGTAATATTTAGGGCTAGTAATGACAATCATAACTTCTCTACCCAACTCTTTGAAAAATAGAAACCCTTTTGAATGGTCTACAATCTTGGAAACAAAATTAAATACACATAACATAAGCGTTTCTAGATACTATTATGCAGGAAACTAGTACTTTAGTGATGCATGGACACTAGTTTTTAAAATCACCACATGTGGAATTTTTCTTGACACATTACCATTTTCACTTTGAAATTTGACCTATGGTTTCTTTTCGTACGATCATCTGGAGATTATATAATTCTTACAACTAAAAAAACCCTCTGACTTATTGTTAAATGATGTCTACTTCCTCTCTACTCATCGACTTGGCACTTTAAAAATTTCAATTTTTCATTATGGGTGCTTATCCCACATGTTGTAGCATTTTTTGGTTTTGATAAGTTAGAATCTATTAGTCAAAAAATGAAAATATTTTTCAAAAATGTTAAGCTAGGATATGGACAAAAAAAAATAATGAATAAAAATGTTAGGAAATATTTTCATAAATATGTCCATATCAAAGAAAATGTTAGGATAGATGCCCTAAAGAATGAAGGAAAAAATAAAATGTTAGGTTAGAAATAAAAATAATAAACAATCAACTCTGAAAGTGTGCAATTCCAGGTGCCACTACTTCTGACTTTTTTATGCAAAATAATGGTTTTGTGCAGCTTGTCATAAATGCCACAACCCATGATAGTAAAACTTTTTAACCTTGAATAGTTCATGCTTAAATTTCATGTTTATAGTTAGAGAATAAACATCTAGCCAAATTATTTATTCTTGGAAAAGCAATAGTCAGGTAGAGAATAATAAGGAGCTCATCAGTTTAATCTAAGTCCTTGGATGTTATAAGGTTAGAATTAGATAGTTTGTTTTTCAAAAGAAAAAGGAAAGAAATGGGTATGCTAGCCTCAATGCACCCAATTAAGTGAAGAATATATGTTAGGGTAAGTAAAAGGGTAGGTAGAAGAAAAGTTGTAGAAGTACATTTACCATGTTTGATCATGTGTTTCAGTGTGCAAGAGCAGTTATGAAAGTGAAAAGAGGTTCACAAGTTGATTTGGTTAACATCCCCTTATTCATTTCATTCCCCACTACATCCTTATTAATTTCCTCATCATCCCTTCATTTCCACCTTTTCCTATCATTTTCACCTTTGCCCCTTGATTTCACACAATTTCCTAGCAAATTATCCTCCAAAGGCTATTTCCTCACTCGAAACCCCTTTTCCCTAGTGTGAAACTCATTTCCCCATTGAAAAAGTCACTTTCCCCTTGTAATGCTTCTAAAAACCCATAATATCCCTTATCCTAAGGTTTTGTCCCCCCTCCGCTTCATTTAAATTTAACTCTGCTTTTACCATTTTCACGACAAAACCTTAAAACCCATTTACTCTAAGTTTTGTCTCCTCCCACATTTTGTTAACCCCGCTACATTAACCGTGGTTAAACAGGCCCCGCATTTAACCCTCGGTGTGGTTAATAAACCCTTCTCGACACCTGTTTAACTTACAAATCCTTTGTATTTTTCCTTGGTCCCACTTTTATTAAACCCATCGTGATCTATCTAATCCACACTTTATTCATTAAATAATTACAAATCCTTTGTAATTAACCCCTGGGCCCTACTAATCTCCACGCCTGTTCCCTCCGTGCATTTAGACTGTGTGATAGCTGTCCGATCATCCATTCCCAAATCCAACCACTCACAACCATATCGTGCACTCGCGATCTCTGAACTTTAAAGGCCCAAGAGCATGTGAGATTCGTGGTTTTGCTCGGCCCCTTGTGGTTACGTGTCATTTCCTCATTAACTCATGTGTCCTCGGAGAAAAACCACCCTACGACCAAAAGCGGTGTGATGAGCCTCTGAAACTACTCCCTGCATACAAAAAAATCATCCATTGTTCACTTTGCGCCAAATTTCAAAAAATTTAACCGTTTAACCGTTTAAACAACAAAACCCTCACTTTCACTCCTTTCGCTTGTTTTTCACTAAAACCCGTCTAAACCCTGTCTGCGCCACCTTAAGCCTCTACAACTCAATTCGACCTCCGATTACCCTTTAAACATCACCGGGACTTCATCCAAACACATGTGTCATGCCTAAAGCCATTTATCTCTTCCCTGTCAATCTCTGTTTTTTTTAACAAATTGTTGTATTTTTCAGGTGATCAGCAGAAGACTAGGAGACTAGATAAATAGTTTTGACACTAGTTAAAAACCTGTTTACTCCAAGATTCTTAGGGAATCTATTCAAAACGCTTCATTATCAAAAGTTTGTGTACAAATAGAAAATCAAGTTTAAACTAGAGACAGAGTAGAAACAAGTCACTTACACAACAAATGTTAAAACAAACAATTTACATAGTGAAAGTTAAAACAAAGGAAATAGATAAAAGATAAAGAAGATGATCAATATCCAAACTACCTGATGCTGAGACATGTAAAAACTAAATGATTTATTGTTGAAATATACAGTGAAAACTTGAAATGTACAGTAAAGGTAAAAAGGCACAGTAAAGGATATTGACAGGCCATCAAGGTCAAAGAGTATTAGATGAAAGGTCATACGTAAATCTAACATCCAGCGTGAAGATCAAATAGACAAGCAGCTTAAAGGGCAAAATATCAAAGACCAAAGGTAGCAAAACCTAAATAACAGGGACAGCAAGCAGCAGCTCAATAGTTGTCTCTATCTTTTTGCATAAAGATATTTCCTTTTCCTAGAATAAATCCTTAAACAGTTTAGGATATTTTCTTAGTTCTACTATTGTATAAATAACTCTCTTCTTGAGAGGTTTAGGGTTCAAACAATGAAACAAGTTCAGCATTGAACCAGGTTCACTATTCACCATTGAACCAAGTTGACCATTGAAGAAGTGTTGCACTCTTGAAGAAGATTGCACCTTGAAGAAGCATTTGTAAACACTTGATGTACTTGACTTTTTTGAACCGTTAATACAAAGTAGAGGATTCTAAATTCAGTGTTACACAGTTTGTGTTTCCTGTAATTTTTTCCAGTTTACACAAAATGTCTTTCTTCATATCCTTATGTCTTACAGAGATACCTAGGTAGGAATAATTGTGTCTCAATTTACTCCTATAAGCTCTTGAAGTGATAATAATTAAAGAGAATGGATTAATGATCTGTCTGTTTAATTAGTTCCCTCTAAATCAATAAATCATCAGCATCTTGTTGTAAGCATAAGCATATTCTCTTGAACCTTCTGAACATCGGTCAGAGGTTTTCATGCTTATCATTATTCAACTATTTGTCTGATAACTGTCATAATCATATTATTTTTTATTTCAACTCATCACTATTCAAGTTATCTCACTGTGTAAAGTTTTATAACAACCCTTTACTTTGGGATGAATATTATTCAAAATGTTAAACATTAAAGTGTTACATCTGTTTTATTCATTGGTCTTCCAAACTTAAACAAAAACCCCCAAACCAATTATCTTAGATGCTCTGGCATTGATAGCCGACCACTATTATCTCAGAGGTACAACACCACATTTTCTAGATAAAAAGGGTTGAAGGCATAATTTATATACCATTATGTGTACAACCTTCCAACATGTAGTGCACTCTTATGCACTCTTGTCCCATGGCTTGGCATTGTGTATTGGTGCTGACTTGGCTTGAGAATTGGTGTAAATTTTTTCATGGACATTCGACCTTCATTGAACTTGGAGATTGGGTCCCAAGCCTAGTACTTTTTAATGCATAAAATTAATATTTTAAATAAATGATTTTATAAAAATATAAGATTATATTTTTTATAAAATTAAAATTTATTTAAAATTAAAATTATGTTTAAAAATAACCCCAGAAGCTTATAAAAACCATTTCTTCATGGACATTTTCATATTCCCAAGAATCTAGCCAAGATATTTATTAGCAATTTTCAAAAAAAATGTAGCCTTTCTTTGATAAGAAAAAGCTACAACATTGGCTCCAACTAGGCACTGCTTCCCCCTGCGAGATGCAAAAAATTGGTAGACCATGTGTCTTAAGTGTTGGGAATGGAGTCATGGCATAAAACCATCAATTATTTGTCACCTGTAATGTGTTCTACACTATGAAATATTTAATATGCCAACTAAAGAGCAACTATCATTTGTTGCAGGTAAAAGTAAGTAGAACAATGCCTAATCCATTAGGCTAGTAGAGTCAACAATCAACAAATTTTCTCTTCCAGTATCCTACAACTTATTACACTCAACCAAACTAAATTTCATACTACAAACTGAAATCCAAACTGAAACAACTATTGATCTACTGCAAAATGAAATAAGAAAATAACTTACCCATTCACAAACACCTCTACCTAACTGAGCTAAAAATTTGTAGTGTTAGGTGTAGTTGTACTTCTAGTGTAACCATGTGAGCATTGGATTAACTGACATACTACCTTGCATGCAGCTGAAAATATGGCAAGAATATACACTATAAACATTAAATTCCATGAATTGTTGATACTTATTGGTGAAGATGAGTAAGTTGTTGAGACATAAAACATTGAAGAACTTTGAAGACTATATCCTCTGTAAATTTGTGATTTTTGTTATCACTACCAAGAGGAAGAAAAAACTACTACTGATTGCAACCATCACTGAGCCTTGCGATATCACATCAATGGATGCAATTGACATCTCAAACTAGTGAAGTCAGTAACTGACTGGAATTTCCATATAGACAAAGTGGATTTGCCAGGTGAAGAAAATGCAACCAATTTCAAGTGCCTAATAATTGTTCACCAGCAAGCAATAGATCTAGTCTTGATCATTCTGTAAGTAAAAATATCTTTGTTAATTTTCTCCCTAACAACGATGCCAAATGTTGCATTTATTTCTCGAAGTTAGTTCTTGGTTGCAAAACTATGCCAGGAAACCAACTCGGCCATCTTTAGTTTCAAGTTGGCCCTAAAACTAGAGGGGGGCTCCCTCATGTGTTACGAGGCTTTTTAATGTTGTTCACTATCACTTGACAACAACCTATGAAGCACAGTGACCATATCAAGGATTTGTATAGGTGGTTGTTGATGAGTCACAAATCCCTACTCACAAACAAAGCCCTCTCTTGCAAAGGCCTTATCAAAGTGTCAATGTTCAATTATGGCAAAAACACATAGCTTGAAAGGTTGACGATGAAGGAATGGAGGAGAGCTTAGAAAATTAGATATCCTCCCTGAATACCTAATTATCTAATCAAGAGCAGAACTATGTAGAAGGATCTCTACAACAAACAACTATATATTTAAGAGATAAAAGAAGGAAACAATTTACTGATGCAAAGGTACTAATCCAAACATATTGTTCAATTAGCTAGTCTTAGTGTAGATGATAACTTTCTAGTGGGTTGTCAGAGGGGTCGATGCTCAACCTTACCTTGTACTTTTGTATTACCTCAAACATATGAAGAAATAGGTTACTGAAATCATTGGAAAATACATACATAAGAAACAAATTTTGTCATGACATGGAGTTAGAAAACTTTAATTGAAAATTCTGCAATAGAAGTCTTTACAAAAATGTCAAGGTTTTGGCATCAAAATCCAACCCTTTATTATTCAAAATGAAACAATATAGAGAGAAATTACAATCCTAAAATGTTACAATATTCCCAGAAGAAAAATCTAAACAATCTAACAAAAATAAAAGAAATCTCTAGATAACTACAAGAAATTTGGAATTGATTGAATGTCTTGTGCCTTGGAAACTGGATTTAGTTCACTGACTACTGATATTTTTCTTCGAATATATGAAACTGCAAAATACTTTGTCCTAGAAATCTGAATTTGTTGAGCTATTCTATGAAGATTTGTTAACTTTCCTTTAACTATCCTTATTGATCCTTTGACTATCGGTTCTCTTGATGAGAAATTTGAACTTAATCTTCAACTTGCTAATATTGTGCCACTTGTTTTTTGACTACCTTAAGAATTTGGATTAGGAGTCGATTTTCCAAGTGTTCATAATCATTCAACTGACTGTTTGAATGTTGACTTTCGCTCCTTAAAAAACTAGATTTGATTTGTAGCTAATTTCTGCCTCAAAAATATCAATGTAATCTCAATACAATCTGTTAAAATCTAAGCAAATTTCTTTTGTATGCTTTCTTTTGGGACCCTAAAACTACCAGTTGTTCTTTTAATCATTTGGCATAACACTTTTCTGTTGATAAAGAAAATAAATATTCACAAGTGTTTTTCTTATTTTGTTGGCTCAACCAAGCATTGTGAACTTTGTATATAATTTTCTCAATAATGTTTCACAAAACCCCATAAAAGCATGGAAATTACATGTACCTCCATCTCTAACTTCACAAGATTCTCTTGAAAATCCCTCCAAAATTGAGCCATTATCTCCAAGTTTATCTAAGTTTTTTAGAATATAATAGTCTTGTGACTCTCGAGTTTCAAAATCAATTGGATCCAGTCTATCAAAATAAAACGCATAGGAGAGAAATATTCTAACCATGTGAGCATGGTACATACATGTAATTTTACCCATCCTTTTCTCACTTCTAAAATCCAGCCAACATTTTGATCTACAACATTGCCCTAATGCACAAAACCGGATTTAGTAATTTGAATGTTTGCAATGTACCTTTGTAAATCTATCTCAAAAATATAGGATTTAGATATGAAAACTACTGTCAAGTGCACTTGTCCAATCACATAAAAAAATTGTAATGTTTTCTCATCAGATATACAATGAAAGAGGTAAATATTTCAAATATTTTGTAATCATCCTGGAGTTTTGCCTACAAATGGATTCATGAATAATCAATTGCTCAAGTTTTGGGCATATTTCTTTCAGGCCTTTAATCCTGTCAAACTTAAGAAGAAAGGAAGGTGAAAGGTCATAGGTTGCATGTGAGGAAGAAAGTGAAGGAAAATAATGGGAAATGAATAAAATAGAGGCCTCGTTGATAAAAAGGCTTCTAAGGATCAATGGGCAAGACTTGATCAATTCAGTTTTGGAGCTCTCTCATTACTCTCTCTCTCTCTCTCTCATACTCTTGGATACTTAGATTTTTATTGTAGCACTCTTGGAGGGTGTGGCCTACTTGGAGTTTTGAAGCAAGAAGGCAAATTAAGTGTAGGAAAGCACAAGAGGGAATTAGTATCAACAACTACAACGGGTTTTTCTTGCATGTATAAAGTTGCATGTATGTCTTCCTCACTAGTTTTTGCATGCATGGCACATGCATGTGGTTTCTTGGTCATGATCTATCACTGGCATGGAGGATTGCCTAGATTGATAGTCAATTTTCCTATCCTTGCCGTTTTCTAGATAGCCATGGCATTGTGGGTTTATTTTCTTTGTTTTCTAGTTGGTTATCATGTTTCCTTAACTTGGTTTAAGTTATAAGTTCCCATAGCCTTGGTTGAACAAATGATCTGGAGCCCTATAACAGCTTGGGTTGAGTTATTAGTCCTGTAGCCTTGGTTGGACAAATGCTTTGGAGCCCTATAACAGCTTGGGTTGAGTTACTAATCACGTAGCCTTGGTTGGACAAACACTCTAGAGCCCTTGGTGGGTTGAGTTACTAGTCCCATAGCCCTGGTTGGAAAAATGCTATGGAGCCTGGTAAAAGTTGTGGGTTGAGTTACTAGTCTGAGAGCCTTAGTTGGAAAAATTCCCTGGAGCCCATTAAAATTTGTGGGTTGAGTTACTAGTCTTGAAAGCATGGTTTGAACAAACACTCTGGTGCCCTAGTAGGCTAGGATAGAGACCGATCTGAAGTTGGTTTTGTGATGTCTAACCATGAGGTGGAATCACTATTTTATGGGTGAGGTGGATGGCCTCTAGAAGTCATAGATGAGTTTTGATTGATGTGTTCTATGAGATCCCACATTCATGCTTGGAATATGGTTCATGGGTGAATGACAAAAGAGAGATTTGGCTCAGCCATTCTATGATCAGATGGAATGTGGAAGTCCCATCCCGGGTTTCTATTTTGCATAATTAATGAAAGGTTATTTCTCCTTGTATCTCTATGAGAATTATGATGGATTATATGTGGTTTATATGGCTGTGATTTCATTGGTATTTATGTTCCTATTATGCTGGTTATTTATATGTTTTATTGTAGCAACCATGTATAGATTTCATCATATTTTAACTTATAATTGAATGATCAATGTATCTATGACCTAATGGATGGAATGGTGGTTAAAGTGATAAGGAAACAATGCTTCATGGCAAATATGAGATAAGTATGAGACCCCTATGCTCAAATCTATTATTTACTCATGTAGGTTGCATATTTCTCTAAGTGTTTGACAAAATGTCTGTCATGGTTAGGCTTGGTTGGGCAAGCCCTTGATCAATTTTTGTGTTAAAGGATTTACCTTGGTGTCATTTAATGTCTTGGAGAGTCTCATCAAGTTCTAGGAAATAGTTTGGAGACTAGCCCTGAAAATGTGGCTTAAATCTCGTAGTCTCTAACACATAACTAGTTGAAAGAGACTGCAATCTCTCCCTTGCAGGCATTGTGGGGGCGACTATAGGGTTATAGTCACATGCATTCCTTTTCATGGGAGTGACTCTGGGTTTAATTCATTTAAATTCTAGGTTGACTCAGGGGTTGGGCACTTGGATTGGTGGATTAGCTCTTAGGGGTCCTCAAGCACCTGAGTGTCGTCTATGTGTTGTGTTTCCATCGATTCCATTTCCTTAAGGTTACCTAGGAGGTTAAATCATATCATAGTAGCCTCTTGTCGCATGTTTAGCCCAGTGGGCTGGTAGCTTGGCTAGATTTGGGAGGAGGGTGTTACGAAGTGTTATCAGAGAATGATTGTGCTCTCCTTGGGTTGTGCGTTGATCATGCTTTCATGTTGGTTGCATATGTGTTCCTTATGCATGTATTCCATGTGCTTATTATATTTGCATGGTGTTGACCATGGTTGTAGTGATGTCTCCATGTGAAGGTTGAAGTTGTCGTCATGGAGTATGTCTTCATGTGCGAATGGTTGATTATGCGGTTGTTATGCATGTATGATCTTCATTATAGTTATGCATGAATAGTAGGGAAAACATGCCTTGTGAAGTCATTATATGCAATTTAGGTCATCATGGTGATTTTGGTTGTTATGATGCTAATGTGTTGGTTGATATAGAATAAGAGATACAGATCATCATAATGAGGTCGTAGCATTGGACTTTGGGGTAAGAGCCAATCATCATAGAGTTATTGTATGTTTGGCATGCAATTCTGTAAGTCAAGGATTGTGTTGAAGGTGCTAGACCCACCAACATGTCAGGGGATCTCCCTAGTAAGAAGTCCCAACTAGACCTCAACCTGTTTGATGTAGGAGTCTTAGCAGTGGGTCGTAAGGTATTGCCTTGACCACAGTTGCGTGCAAAGGAAAATAAGATGTCCCTATTGGTAGCAGGGTGTGACATGCACAACAAGCCAAGGAAGTTGTATGAACAATTCTAACACACGGAAAGTGAGGTGAGTGCACCCCTTGGAAACCTGTGAAAGCATGTCTGTAAGAAGGGAACACATGAGCAAAGATGCATCACAAACTGGAAAGAAAGTAAGATAACAATCCAAAGTGATGGTTAAACCAACAACACATTTCAGTAAGATTCATACATACTTATATAGAAAAAGTCCATACATGCATGTGTAAGCAAACAGATACATATATCATTAGAGTAAACAAGTTAGTTAAAATACAATAACAACATATGCATGAAACATGTTGGCTTTGTTATATTAAGACGTGAAATTTCCAATCATACAGTACAACCATGATGAACCACTAGTCACGATAGCAGAACATTACAGTCACTTCTGCCTGCTCCTCCAAAGAGATGTACTAGCTCTACACTGTGGAGAAGCCAAGGCTCATTACAATACTCTCCAAGCTTTCTCTAAGATACTTTTATCAGAAGATTGGCTAACCAAAATCCTCTACAATGAGTTATGAGGGACAATATATTGTAAAGGGTGGGGTGGACCTTGACATTCCCCTTTATGATTGTTCATCTACCCTCATGACTCTTCAACTACTCTATGATTGTTACATTCAACTATTGACACTTGAACTTCCACTTGACAAGATGTTACATACAATCTGTACATGAACCCATGTGAGACAAAAATAGGCTTGAGCAAGCCTTGAGAGACATCACTATGACTCAAACAACTCTGGGAAGACCAGCTCTTCGACATCCTCATGATGGTCGATGGGGGCGAATTGATGCCAAGCTAAGTAGTCCGTGGTGGTGTCCATGTACTACGTGGTGACATCTTTCTAGAAATGAACTCTTTCCTCTATTGCATCTCGATACACCTCTCTGGCTCCTCTGTCCAACTCGTCTAATAACATGCGCGTCATTGTCTTGAGTGCAGCTAGACCAGTGACATGCTGATGCATGGTGTCTACACTGATGACCAAGTCTGCACTGGTGGCTATGCGCATCATCTCGTCAAAGTACAAGTCAAGCTCCAATCGGATTCGTGCCTTTGTCTTTGCCTCGGTGAGTGTCCCAATAGATGGGATCACATGTGTGCACACAAAAACATCCATGCTTTTGAATACCCATGCATGGGAAGCTTGCAAACTAGTGATGCGCTACGGAAGTTCTTCATAGTTCCAGCTCTGACTCCAAATGCGTGGCTTCAACTTGACCGCTCTGGGCTTCATCATCTTGGGAAAGTGTAATAGGGATCCCTTGTATCTCATTGTCCATGTTTGTATGTGGTCAATAACAGTATGCACTTTTGTACAAAATATGTGCTCTCCTAGCACGTCGTTGTTGCCAACCATTGAGATGGACAACTGCCTTATGCACGGTACCAAATCTGAAATATAGCGCCCACATGACTATCTCAAGGGATGATACCTCATCCAGTATTGCCTTCCTCAACTCTGCTTGGGCAGATGTTGTAACCAGTTCTCCTCCCTGCTTGTTCATCTATAACTCCTTAGCCATTCGCTCATTCTCTGCTATCAATAAGCGAGCACTCGAGCTAGTGGCTTTGGTATATGCTCTGGTAGCATCAGCCAATGTTGCTGGATGCTTGCACACGTCAGATACAATCACTCATTCCTCACACTACATAGGAGGTGTGTATTCATCTAGAGTAGACACCCTGATTGATTGCATAGCTCTATGTTGTGACTCATCGAATGATATGTTGTGCATCTCTTCCTCCAGATTGTCTCCATGGATATCAATCTCTCCTTGGTCACTTAGGACCTACTTTGCTTTTGGATCTGATGAAGCTAGTGGGTTTACCTCTTAGTGGTAAGGCATGAGATCGATGTGTTACTCTAACTATAGCAACTCCATATCCATCTCCTCAAGTACTCGTTCAATCTCTTGAGTGAAGTCTTGCTCTCGCAACTGCTCTCCTTGTCTACTTTGCGCCAGCTCCTCGAATGAGTCTACTACCTTTATGGGTGCAGTTTCATCAATCTGTGTATGTTTCACCCCTTGTTGTATATGTTCTTGCTGTGATTACTTCTCCTATCTACACAACTCTTGTTCCTTTTGGAATTTCTCCTTCAACTTATGCAACTCCTTCACTATTTCTTCCAGCCTCTGTTTTTCTCTCTGCCTTTACATGGTCCTCCTGTCACCTTGTTACATCTTCACCTCTATTTCCAAATATCCTTTCTCTACAAGTAGGTCTACTCAAAACTTCTAGCTTTGTTCTTCCTATGTGTTGTCAACAATATTTCTCTTGGCTTTGTCGCGCACTGGTATGTTACCTTTGCTACTGTTGTTGTTGCTTCTCTCCTGGATGTTGATTCACGCTGCTTTGCTAACCATTCCATATCGATGCTAACCAGTTCATTGGGCCCTGAGAAGCTGTGACAATATATTCATGTGTCTTCCTCAGCCCAATGACATGCCCCGTGGATCCATAGAAACTGTACTCTCACGCAGTGATCCTTCACAAAGCAATGCGGGTCATACGGATTGAAGCTTCTGGTGCCAAAAGTAAACTTCTTGAACTCTTTTTTCTTGGCATCTGCATGCTTGAGATTATGTATCTCGTACAACCTAAGCCACAGTGGAAGAGTGGGCCAAGGTGCCTTCTTCTTCCGATGCAGCCCAACTGGCAGTCCTGCCGAGATGTGGTACGATACTTCTTGGATGACAAACTTGTCCATGGAAAACTTCGGCAAAACATGTGGAGGCTTCTCCACATTGTACACCCGTATGAAGATGCCAAGAGGTGAGGTGTACCAACCTGCTATGTCGATTAGTGCCTCCATTGCTGCCTTCGACATGTAAGGTGGATCCTCCTCAAATATCATCTTTTACACAGGGGTGACAAAATGGTCTGACAACTGTGTGATGACCCCGTGAAAGTTGCAGTTAGAAAACAGTTTACAATAAGTGTTGAAAGAGGTTTCTGCTAGTGTCCATGCCCACTTCAAGCCCGGGAACTCTTGATGGGCACAAATTACATCCAATATGTAAGTGGACATGTAGATTTCTAATTGTTGACCTTGGGCAGCTGCCGAGCTCCTGTTACCTGTTCGTTCAGCCTATGAGCCAACATCTCAGACTAGTTGCATGGTTTTCCTTCACCAACCAGTTGGTCCAACGCAATCACCCAACTCTGCGAGAAGGTCTCCGTGCTCTCTTGGCCATACAAGCGACATGCAAATATGACCAAATACTCTTCTGCAGTATCTTCATCTTGTAAATCTGGTAGGGTGTCATCCTGAATTTGGCTGGCTCCTTCACCCAGTTCTTCAAGATATCCGTGGAGTTGGCATTGCTGCTACATATGTTGAAGGGTGTCTCCATGGTGATCACTGGCCTTGGGAAGTGGTACATCTATTGATATTCCTATGCCCTGAATATACAAATCTCTATCCTGTTGACACTGCTCAGTGTCATCGTCTCAATATCAGTGTGCGAGACAATCCAATGTATCATGTCCGCGCATGGGAACGTAATATACCTGCGTGCAATCTGGTACAAGTTGGACTTTTGAATGTTCACATAGACTTGGCGGTCTTTAAGCTCTTCCCAAAATGTGGTTGAGAATGCATCATTGACCTCTTTCCATTTCAGCTTGATTTCTTTGTCTACGATCAGCCTGGTGCCTTCATATATCGGCAGACTCATAAACACTCGCTCAATTGTTGCTCCAGTTGTGCTTTTGTCGATGTCCTTTGACCCTGCTCTCTTGGAGGCCATTGATCTGAAATGCTGAGAGACAGACGAACACCTAATATATCTCGAGACATTATGACATGCATGGCAAAAAATCTATTAGTTAAAACCAAAGTAAACTTGAGGACTGACATGCACCATACCTGGAGAACTGTTGGCAAGGATTGCACAAGTTTTACTGGGAGGCTGAGAGAGTCACTGTCGGAACTGTGCAAAAGTCATTCAGGAGTGTCAGGAGGTTGGCTGACTGCTGGAATTGCACAATGTGCAATCCAGACTGGTGTGTTGGGTACTGATATTGCGGAAGGAGCAATTTCAGCTGGTAAGTGATTTAGGCGCGGGGATTGCATTATGCAATTTTCTAGGCCAACAATCACTTCCTCTTATAATTTTGCAAAGAAATACTGGAGGGCACTGAATGGCTAGATTTGTGCATTTTTTGGGAGGAAGGCAGAGCCTTCCCTCTCAGGCCCACAACACAAACACAGTGACTTGCCCTCGTGTCACTCTACGGGCACGAAGATCTTGGCACGAAGACCTCCCCACTCGACCTGTATGACGGCAACCTCAGCATGGCACTATGCGGTCACCTGCTTCGCTTCTTCAACCAACTACTCAGTCGCTGGTCCTGAACTATCGGCCTGAGATTCTGCTAAGTCATGTGCATATTAGAAAGCTTGCCTTTAATAGAGACCATAACACAATAAGCCTCATCCAACTAGGGCTTTAAGTACGCCTTCAGCATTGCCTCCTTGTGTTGCATTGCATCTACCTTTTCTTTCAATTGTTTGGCCTCCTGCAACTTCACCAGTCTCTGTGTGAGAGTGACGGTGCGTGCTATACCTTTTACTTCGTCATAGCACTACTAAAATTCTCGCGCTTCTGTCTCCAGTCACTGTGCATTAGGGTCCTCATATAGGCTTGTCAAGACCTCGAATGACTGTTAAAAAAGTTGTGTGTAGTTTGCTACTGCATTGTCTACCTCCATTATCACCTTTGTGACAGCAGTTGCACACTGCTCCTTTACTTCTGGCAGAGTTAAAGGCTAGGCCTTCAACTGTAAATCTGCAATCTATAGGTTTAGCTCCAGCTGAACCCTAGCCAACTCTGTGCGAGCATCATGCACCCCTGTAGCAAGCTTGCAAACACACACCTCGACCGGTTCTTCCTCTGTAATGGCCAACTCCGGGACCATTTGGCATGCTTCTTCCATGACCTTAACTATACGCTTGTTTTGGTCAGTTACCTCGATCACAGCGGCAATGACAGAGTCTTGTTGTAGGGCCAGCTATTCATTATTAATCTGTTGCTCATTAATCACCTGCAAAGCGCGATGTTCGAGGGCCCTCAGCTCCGAAATCACTCCAACCTACAATAAGTGGAGCACCTCACCAGGGAGTGCTGCCAAGTTCAACCCTACTCCCTTCAGGGCACTGAAAGTGGGCCTGTCAACTTCATTTGCTGTGGTTAGTGCTTCATCCAGTAGCACTATCGTGCGGGAGACCTTTGCACGCAGCATCTCGGCAGCTTCTGAACTACTGATAGTGAGGCTGGTGGACACCATGCCAACCTGTGATGAGCGGGTCTGTAGCTCCTACAGACCTATCTGGATGGCCCCCAATAGTAGTTTCCACTGCTGCTCGAACTACTGTAGTGCCTCCGCGGTGACATCCCACACCGTGTCTCCAATTTCATGCAAATCACCCTCTATGAGGGTGATTGGGTCTAGCGACACCTGAGTGGCCTTGGATTTCTTCCTTGACCCCACTTTATCTTGTTCCCTTGGACACTTGATGTGGTCTGACATCGTTTGTGGGTCCGCGCCATGCTACTTTGTTTGCTCATCTATTTCTTCCTTTGTTTTGGGTGAAGACGACCTCGCGCCTTTGTCAGAGCCATGCTCTATTTCACATGTTTGCTTTTCTATCTGTTGGGCAGTATCGCTCTCTGCCTGGGCCTTGTTAGCAGCCGCCTTCTTCCTCTTCTCGGCCAGTTGTGCCATATTTAGCTTAGCCTCCTCCTTTTTGCATTGTGCAGCGAACTTGCTTACCCCCACAGCCAAGTCTGAGGTAGAGTGCCACTCTGCTAGCCAGCGATCAAGTATTGCATCAATTGCATCATCCGTTGCCAAGTAAGGCAAGTCATACTATGTCTGTGCAGGGTCCTTGCATGCCCTGATCAACACATGGTGAAAGTCTGCCTTGAAATCTACATATCCCTACAGTTTGTCAAACATAGTAGGTGATAATCGCGGTTTGCAATTGATAGCCATGCAAATTTTCATTTCCATTAAGATCCAGAATATCTTGCTATCTTTAATGCGTTTAGCATCCTTGGTCGCCCACAGCGAAGCGTACTTCACTGCTTTTGGTAGGTCTGTTGCGACCAAGGGGAATTCATTGTCTTTCGGTAACTCCCAGGCTACCAGCACAATAAACAGCAAGAGCCACGCATAATGGAAGGTCTTCTTGAGCTCTTGTGCCTCGCGGTAGTTCGCAAGGAACTCACCATAGAGATAACATGCCCAATTAAATTGGACTCCTTCTGTGCATTGTGCTGCAAGAGCAACAACTGGTGTCGGCACTTCATCTTCTCGACACTTCCTCATAACCTTTCCTGCCAAAATCTTCGTGGCCACCTTGACCGTAGGGTCACAGATACTCGAGATGTCATAGCCTCACGGCTTCTTCACGAGCTTGAATTTCTCCTTCATTGCCTCCGCGAGGGCCAGCTTGCCACTTTTTCTATCAAACATCATGGCCGAATTTTCCCTTTTGTAGGGCAGTCGTGTGATCCTATGGATCAATCTATCGGTGATGGGTATTGGCTCCTCCAGCCATAGAGACCCATCGTGCACCAAGTATAATAGCTGCTGGATGACCAATATTGTAATGGGGGTGCGATTATAGTGTGGCACCCATAGCAGGTTGAGCAGACCTGCCTTGTCTACTCCCCTGAGCCACTTTCGTGGTTCTAATGTAGTCATACCGGTGGTTGTGTCAATAATTCGGTGCATTAGCTTCTCTGTAGCTAAGTGTGGGAACTTCTCATGGTCAACTAAGTCCCAATCTTTAAGTTTTAATAGAGGAACCCACCCCAAGCGCGGTCTTTCAAAGACAATCTCATCCGACAGCAGAGGGATTTGCAAGGGGACCTTATTCTCATCAATGTCCTTTGGCACCTTGGTCTTGCCTTTGCACGGAGGGATGTACTCAAGCAACTTAGTGATAAGGTCAGCACCTTGGACTTCAACTTCCTCCACTTCTACACCCAAGTCCTCATCATCCATTGGGTTGTCCTCAATTTCTTCCTCTTCCGGCTCCAAGTTAATGGCTTTGCCCTTTTCCTATGTGGTGGGCTTGTCCTTCGGTGGGTTTCTTCTCAATGATGCATGCACCGGTATCCCAACCTACTTTCCCTTTTTATCCTTCACACTCTCCTTGGTTGGGATCAGCTTCGGTCTAGGTGTCTGCGGTGATTTGGGAACTTCAGTTAATACCTCTGGAGCAGCTCCCTCTGCCTCCCTAATAACTTCCAACACATCCCCCTCGGTTGTCACTACTTTGGTGTCCATAGATTTTGTGGGCATCGACATGATGTTATGCAACAACTCGTGTGTCTCCTTTGGCAACCTCTCAAATATTGAACTAGCTAGCAAAGCTTCGAAGTTTTCGCAGTTCATGCGTGCTTGAGAGCTCAACAACTCAATTCTCAAAATGCCAAGAGTTTTTTGTTGGGCCTCCTCCTGTAATTTAGAGGGAATTTTGAATTCAAATCCAACTGTTCCCCCCACATTCAGTTCATTAATGCCAGATTGGCAGTAGATTTCCAAGGATATTACCTATAAAGTTTGTCTTAAATGTCAACAACCTGCTCCATTTGGTTGCATTCCTACCATCAAATCATGAACAATGACTTTAACAGTCACTTTCTAGCTAACTTGCATGATTTCTCCCTAGGTAACACATCTCCCTTCGCTTTTTCGCCAACCCTGTGACATTTCATCATCCCGCACTATCCTCTAATCACATAGTTCCCCAACCCGGGCAGTGTAGTTTATAGTCCTGCACCTCCTTTTAGCTACCTGGAGTGCTAAGAATATGCCACCCTCATATAGTCACTTGGCCGAATCACCAGTGTATGGCTTCAATCAGCTACCATTCACCATCCCTGGGAAGGGATCTCTGTTCAATTTAGCCAACTGAACTACTCCACCATCAGTAATCTCCTTAATGACATAGGGCCCTAGCCAGTGCATTCTAGACTTCCCTGGAAATGTATCAAACTTACTATCGTATAACAAAACCATATCATTTACCTTAAAGGTGAACAGCTTAATGTGCCGATCATGCCATGCTTTTTCGTGTTGCTTTTGGACTTGTTGGTGAAATCCAACTAGAAATTTCTCTTCCTCAAACTCAGCACGCTGCGCGAGCCTCTCTTCTAGGGCTCCGTGATCCTTCATACCCGTGAGTGCCACTATGCGCAGACTAGGCACAATGTATTCCATGGGCATCACTGCTTCAACACCATATACAAGCCTAAAGGGTGTTTGTCCAGTCAACTTTTTGCATGTCATCCGATACGGCCATAGAACAGCGAGTATGCATAGGTCCCAATCACTTCGCTGAGCATTGTAAACTTTGGTTAGTGCGTTCTCTAGCACCTTATTGAATGCTTCCACCATGCCATTAGCCTGTGGGTGATAAGTCATGCTTTTCTGGTGATATAACTAAAATTCCTCCATCAGTGCGTTGATCGTCTCATTCAGAAAATGCATACCACAATCACTCATCAAAATCTTTGTACACCCAAATCGCATCAGTACATACTCAAAGAGGAACTTCACAGTGGTCGCACCTATGCAATCCTTTACAGGTTGTGCCTCCTCCCATCAAGTCAAATACTCAATCACAGTGATAATGTACTGTGCTCCTGTCTTCTTCCCTTGGGGCTAAATGGGTCCCACAAAATCTATCGCCCATTTCTCGAAAGGTTGCAACGTCATCTGTGGGTTCAAAGGAAACTCATCTCTCTGCGGTGGCCTGCCAGTATTTTGATACTCACACGCCTTGTAGTAAGATTTTGAATCCTAATGGAGGGTTGGCCACCACAACCCTGCACATAGAATCTTCTGCGCAGTCGCCCTTCCTACATAATGCCCTCCTGCGGTGCCTCCTTGAGCATCCATGAGGATACTGCTCCTTTCAAACTCTGGTACATATCTTCGTAATACTTCATTAGATCCCATTTTGAACAGATGTCCGACAATGACAAAAAAATTGTCGTGTGCACCACTAACTCCTTCTTCTGCTGGATGGTGTAGCCTTCCGAGGAAGTTCCTGTCGTTAGGAAGTGTATGATGTCTTCAAAGTGGCCATCCACGATGTGCACTAAAAATAGCTACGTCTCAAGCAATCCCTCCTCTAAATTAGTGGGCTCTTCCCCTATTTTGATGGTCTGGTCCCACATTCATTCGTTCAGGCTTCACAATAACCTCGAAATCATATTCCTAGAACAATAACAACTTGTTGAAGCCCCGAAAATTGGGTCGACAATAAGGGGGATACCCACCCGGTCCGGACCTTGGTTGGCAGCTCCTTATCCGTTTGGTATAGCGGGTCTGACTGGGAATAATGGGACCAATTTCCCAATCTAAGGGTGTGTGTGTGTGCAGAGTTGGATGATGCTGATCTAAGAGTACTTAAAGCTAGTTTAATTCAGACTTTTAAACTAACTCTATACTATTGTAATCTAATGAGAAACAACACATCTAATCTACGCTAACCCGGGGTGTATTTCTTCTATTATGCGATCTAAAGAGATTTCATACAATAACTGGTAATAGAGATCATTCAGCTATCATAAGAATAGGAATCAATTAAGATAAACCACTTTGCATAAAAAGTTAGGCAAAACAGTTGTGAACATCATATCACATAATAAGTTATTCATATATCAAACATAAATAAATGACTCCACCGTACAAAAGTGCCAAATGGTAACTCACACATTCATGCAATAACATATAAACAACTGAAAACTGTATATCACTTTAAGAATATAAACAGAAACGGTCAAGAGATAAAAGTACCATTTATGACTGGTTCCATTCATAAGCTTCAAGCAACAATGATTTATCTCTCCTTGCTCTAACATCTACTAAGAGTACAGAAGTGCAACACCAGTAGCAGATATCAAATGCAAACATTAATAAACCTTGATCCATCCATTCATCAAAACCACCTCCGAGGGCGCAAAAGTGCATGTTCTGAGGACGAGTTTTTGACAAATCTCCAGACCCTTCTCTAAATGCCTGAGAAGGGTTTAAATACTGCTAGCTAACTAACTTGATTACATAATTTTAGGATCCGGTTTTCAAATGACCGTCCTTTTGATAAAGCAAACTATTTCTAAAATTAAATCTGACTCTGAACTATTTATGTATTTGCTCCTTAGTGTCGTAAGCACGCAACATTCGGTTGGGAAGAGTCGGCTGGTTGCCTTCCCCTTTTGCGTGTGCTATAGAAATAGAAGTTAACAAGAGCTGGCACCACTTTCTGGTAAATTATAAGATATTTTAGAGAATCTCCCGCTGACTGGGTGTATACTTGGTAATAACTCAAATTTCCCTCAGACTGGTTCTGCTTTTACTATTTCGGTTTCTGTCTTTGCGAATGACTTGATGAATCAGAAGACTTTACTTTCTGAGCAATTTTTCCTGGATTGAAAACTGCCTCCGTTCTTCATTCCGGGATTTTTGGCGTGTAAGTTTCAGGTCTTATTATAATCATGCTGCTTTTGTGCACCTTTGATTCTGAGCTTTAGATGACCTATCGGTCATTAGCATTTGTTGAGTGATACTCTAGAATCTGTAGTCCTATCGTATGTGGCACCCGTTTCTAAAGAGATCTCTTCTGTGTTCTCCGAGCATTGGCGCTTTCCCCTTTTCCTTAGATGTTTCCTGCAAAATTGCTCCATGTTATTTCCTGTTTTATAGTTTGCGTAAAGAAAAAGGGTAATGGAAATAAAGATTGACATGAAAGCTTCAGATCTTGTGTGTGCATAATTATGACATTCAAAGTGAACTGACTCTTCGAAAAACGAAAAGTAGCCATTCGTACAATCATTAATTTCCTTTTTTAAGGCACGCGCTTAATTTTGATTAATGGGCAGCTTTCCTTGAATACTGTGCCGAGAAAAATTCACGCTCATCGCAGATCGCAGATTCGTGTTATATTATTGTGGCATCACAATATCGGATCATCGCAGATATTAGTCATTGTGTGCTACTTTATGCGATGTTGCGATATGCGATGTCGCACATTGGCTGTCGGAGATTTCTTAAGTTTCTTATTTAAGGGCGCTTATGGTGAATGCGATGCGATGAATTTCACATCGTTCCTTCGTAGTTTGTTATGCCCATAAAAGAAATGTTTCCTTGCTTTGTTGCGATAAAATTCTAAGAAAAAAACAAAAATGTTCCTAGCAATGTTTGTTTGAATTTTTACTAAGGGTCCCCTATTTGCTTGGTGTTATTGCTAATATCAAACAAAGAGGGGGGTTGTTGGTGGCCACAACACACGTATATAAAGGGAGACCCCAATATGTTTCCAATCATTTATCTATAGGAAGTCAAGTTTGCTGCCTTGTAAACGTAATACACCGAAGAAAACATTTGGGGATATTGCCTACCGATACTTCTTGGTTCACCTGGGAAGTATTTTGCAATTCACAATTACCTGGTAATCCTTTTTCCTAGATTATCCTAAGCAATCATTTTGGTATTTTTGACTCTTTAAATTTAAAATATCATCAATAACTTGTCCTTTCGAGCTCATTCAAACCAAAAGTGACTAGAGTCATCTTTTCCTTTTTATCAACTCTTAAAACATGAAAAAACATTAGTATGTTTCAATGTCTTAAAATTGTTTTTCCCATAATCACATCACATTCCTGATAGTCTTATTCTGGACCACATCGTGAGTATACCCTTAATATATTTTGAAGAAGCCTTGAAATTAATCTATTTTCTCTTGTTGTTTGAGACAAAGTCATCATGGCAGAACCATCAGGTTTGCCTAGTTCCTCTTCCACTCCTCCATATGGAAGATCATCTAAGGAGCCTCTCCCTGAACTCCCACAGTCACTTGAGGATCAAGGCGTTGAACATGGAATTGTTCTAAGTATTTAACGTTTGTCATCTTGTCCTCCTCCATTAGATATTGAGTCACCTTATGAATCCTGCCCAGAATCTCTGGATAATCCTATCTACACTCTCGAGAGTCCGCCGACTCCTAACGGTTAGTAGGGACTAGTTTTTTATCTTCCAGAAGATCTGTTCAATCCTATTGTGATATCAACACAACATCTATATAGTTTGTACAATCAACTGGGTATTCCTTTGGAATTATCCCCTCGAACATCTTCGGTTATTCATCATCGTTTGTTTCCACCCATGGAATCAGAAGGCGAGATCCTAGTCTCCTCTCCAAGTCACTCGGAGGTTTCTGCTACACACACTCCTCACGTAGTTGATGAATATGGATAGCCATTTCCTCCTGAAATTTTCCCTTACACGGGAAGCACTCTAACCAACGTTTACCCTAAGTATTGTGGGCCTTCATTGCTGCATGGTTATACGTCTGTAGCTCAGTTGGTTTCGAGCACTCCTAGTTCCTCATCATTATATCATAACATTATATGGTCATCTGGCACTATGCCTACCTCATGTTCGTTGGTATAGAACCCAACCTCTCAACCAATTGTGCATACTGCAGTCACTTCAGTTTTGGTGCAACCCACCATTCTGAATCCACTTGTTTCATCATTTCAACTGACTCTTTTGGTTCAACCGACAGTCTCGAGTCAAGTCTTTGTACATTCTTCAACCCCTCTAGTAGGTAGACAGGCTATGCCAACACCTAGGGGGAAAGATCCGAATATCTCCATGATGTATGGCACAAGCAATGTGAGTGGCTCACAAACCCACATGGTTGAAATGAATTAGCCGTCTTATGGTGCTATTCTGAACCTGCTGGCCTTCTGAATTGAGTAATGTCCAATACCAGCAACCAAATCCTACTGGTCCATTTGGGTCAAGTAACATCCATTACGAGTAGCCCTTTGTGGCTAAGGTTCCATTCCAACCTCCTTATGTTCCATATTCCTCACAAGTGATGGTAAATCCACCTTACGTCCCTCAAGCTATGCCTTATGTTTAGCCTGGTCCATCTGCTATGCCTGGTGAATATCACCATATCTAATTCGAGAACTTTTAGTACCCTTAGGGTGTGACCCCAGGAACTATCTAGGTACCCTTGCAGCAGCAAGGGCAACCCTTGCCACAACAACGAAAACCTTCGCAACAGCAAGGGCAAATAATGTAGTGGCAAGGACAACTACAACAACCACAGGGGCAACCCTTGTAATAGTCGTAACAAGCTTTGCAACCGCAGATGTAGTTTGTTCACCAGTCCTCCCAATGTATGTCCTTGCAAGGTCAACCTCTCCAGCTGTAGGGACAACCTTCAAAGCAGCAAGGCCAACACTTGTAACAATAAGGTCAACCCGGGCAACATAAACCTTGTACTCATATCAACAAGGTTAACCTTTACAAGGTTAAGGTCAAGTCCTGCAGCAGCAGGCTCAGAATCCTTATGTCTAGGGGAAGTAGGTGAAAAATCCTTATGTCCAGGGGCAATAGGTGAAAAATCCTTATGTCCAAGGGCATAGATTCAAAACCCTTATGTCTAAGGGTAGTAGGTGCAAAATCTATATGTCCAAGGTCAACAGGCTCAACAACCTTTTAACCATATGTTGCTTATTAGTGGCCTATGGTGGAACAATATCAAGGCTACCCAGGCCAGAATCCTCCCTGTAGACAAGGTAACCTATAACGAGGGAAAAATCAAATGCCACATGGACAAAATCCTCCACTATGGGGGAAAAATCCTTATCAGCAAAGATGGGTTTTGCGATCCGATCCTGCTTAGAGGCCCGAGATGCATTTTAATATGAAATTTCCATTCTTGGCCACATTAGAGCTACTAGATGTTTCTAGAATTACGAATGATTCATTCTTCATTCACCATACTAGCCTCCAGTTCCGTCCAAGATTTCGAGTGATTGTCTAAAGTTTGAGGAAAAAGAGAAGGAGGATCCACAAGCCCACGTGATGATGTATCATCTCTGGTGCTCCTCAAATTCATATGTTGATGATTACATTCATCTCTGAATTTTTCAACGAACTCTCACAGGTGCTGCAACCATGTGGTACATCGAATTTCCTTGAGGTACCTATAATGACTTCAACACTCTTGCTATGGGTTTTCTCACACATTTTCAGCTACCGATTCACTATGAAACTATCACCCATCTGCTTACGTCACTTAAGCAAGACACTATGACCCATATCTTTGATCACAACCATGAATGGAGGCGTTGGCATCACCTGATCAAGTTTGAAATGTTTTTACATGGTCATATGAAGAAATGTCGGGCATCAACCCAAGTATAGTTGTGCATGAAATTTTGACTTATCCTAACACGAAGCCCATTTTTCAATGGCTTCATCGAGTGAACCCTATAAAAGCAACCACCATTAAAGGGGAAGTTGAAAAAATTCTTAAAGCTGGATTTATTTATCCTATCCCTCTCACAGATTCGGTGTCAAATACCATACCGGTAACTAAGAAGCAAGGTACCATTCAAGTCTGTGTTAATTACTGTGACCTTAATCGTTCTTATCCAAAGGATAATTAACCCACTCCTTTATAGAAAAGGTCATCGATGAATGTTCTAGGAGTGATATTTTCTCCTTTATGGATGGTTTTTTTGGTTATAACCAGATAAACATTGCACCAGTCGATCAGGATAAGACTGCCTTTATCTATTCATGGGGGACTTTTTCATAGTAAAATCTCACTTTTGGCCTTAAGAATGTTGGGGCTACTTTTCAACAAGCAATTTCCTATGCCTTCCATGACATTAAAAACATTGTTCAACCTTATTTAGATGATCTTCCTACTCATTCATGTAAGCACCATGACCATCCCGATCATCTTCGACAAATATTTCTTCGTTGTAAACACTATAACATTCAGCGGAATTCACACAAGTGTGTCTTTTGCATCGAATCCAGGCAACTCCTCAGTTTTATTGTTTTGAAATATGGGATTCATCTTGATCCTCTCAAATTTAAGGCTATTTTCAATCTACCCCCTCCCTCTTCAGAAAGTGAATTTCCTTCATCGCTTTGTGCCTAACTATGTTGAGCTAGCTTCAGGGTTCACCTGATTCCTTAAGCAAGGAACTCCATTCATTTGGGATGAGGCTACCCAAAAATCCTTTGGTGACTTGAAGGTTTTCCTCATTAATTCTCCTCTATTGCATCCTCTGAACTATCATCACAATTATTTCCTCTATCTAGTTGCAAATTCTAGCACTATCGCCATGGTGTTGGTGCAAGACAATGATGAAGGTCATGAAAATGTCATTTATTAGCTAATTTGCAATCTCCTCGAAACTAAGATTCATTATGCTCATGTCGAGAATTTGGCTTTGGTTTATGTTTAGGTTGTTCAATGCTTTCGGCATTATATTCTCCTACACACTACAACTATGATTTCCGAGTGTAACCCCATGACTTACATTCTGACTTGTCAGTTAATTAGGGGCAAGTATTCTAAGTAGATTTTTATCCTCCAAGAATTTGATTTTGTGTTCACTACTACCAAATCCAAGAAATCACTTGTATTTGCTGAGTTGATTTGCTCCCTTCCCTCTGCTTCTCTTCTTACTGGTGCTGATGAGCAGCTCCCCGATGAGAATATTTTTCTAATTAGCACTCTTGATCCTTGGTATAGTGATATCATTGTGTATCTCCAAAATTCTACCTTCCGGTCTATTTTGACCAAGGATGATCGCCGACACATTCGGCATCAACACCAACCTTACCGCATCATTGGAGATACTTTATACGCATTGGTGTTGATTCAATTATTCTTTGATGTTTAACTCTCAATGAGGCTGAAAGAGTCTTGAATGAATACCATTTTGGTGCATGTGGTGGTCATCTGTCTGGCTATGCCACTACTCAAAAGATCCTCCATGTTAGTTACTTTTGACCCTCCATCTTTAAGGATTGCATCCTTGTTGTTTGAAAATTCCATGAGTGGTAGATTTATCAGTGAAAAATGCACGCCCCACCTACTCTCATTCACCCTGTTATTAGCATTGGTCCCTTTTCCAAATGGGGCATTGATTTTATGACCTATAACCCTCGTTATGCTGAAGGGCATGGTTATATTATTGTTTCCATGGATTACTTCACCAAATGGGCCGAAGCGATGCCTACATATTCAACTGACGGTAAAACGACAACACAATTTCTATTCAATCATGTTGTTTCTAGGTTTGGAGTGCCTCAGTCCATTATCACTGACCATGGCTCCCATGTTCATGATTACATGATGGATATGCTGAATTCTACGTTGGGCTTGCATCACGATGGCTCAACTCCATATTACCCTCAGGCCAACGGCCAAGTTGAAGTTGTAAACAAATTTTTAGTCACTATGCTTCAGTGCACCATTGGGATGCACAAATCCAATTGGCATCTCATGCTTTTTTCATCTCTGTGGGCCTACTGAACCTCAACTAAAGATGCAAATGGATTCACACCTTTCCAACTCGTCTATGGTCTAGAAGCAACTTTACCGATTGAGTGTAAAATTCCCTTACTCAAATTGGTTGTCAAACTACACCCCAAAACCTCACCTCAAGAAGAGAATCTTCTATATTTAGAATGACGGGATGAAACATGTCATCTCACTGTTTTAGTTATTGAAGGACAAAAGAGGAGGGTTATCTCCCATTTTGATCAGTCGGTTTCTCCTCGCGCTTTTTTTGTGGGTGATTTGGTCCTGCTGGTATCACCAAGCTAATGATAAGCTATGGGTAGGTGAATTCAAACCCATGTGGCATGGGCCCTATATTTTAAAGTGTGTGTTACAAAAAAGGGGCCTATGAGTTGATTGATTATGAGTACAATCCCTTGGACAAGCCCCGCAATGGGATGTATCTCAAAAAGTATTACTTGAGTCATCTCGCATAGTTACTTTTGTACATAAGCATGTTATTCATTTTTGTGCAAGTTTGGTTTAGTGTTTTTTTAAGAATCTTTCCTTCTTATTATGTTTTCACTTGCTTTGCAGATGTATGTGACTCCTTACGTCGGTTTCACTAATGATGCTTTCCGTAGTACCTAGAATCTATCCTCCGTAGCATGGGCTATTTATGCCACCAATGGTGAGTTGATTGATCTTCAAGGTATTTTTTTAGGTCAAACAACTAATAACATTGTTGAATATAGTGCAGTTATCGAGATCTTGTCACAAGCCATTGCTCTTGACATTTGAGAAATGGTTGTTAACCTTCATTTGGAGTTTGTTGTTCTTCATCTCAATGGGAAATATTCCATCAGAAACCATCACACATTGAGAATGTACTTTCATATTATTCTATGTTCACTTGATTGGCCCTGACCCATGTTCAACATTAATTAGCCAATAAAATCCCTACGCTACTGACCCTTTCGGCATCAATCCATGGAGCGTAGACTAAAGTCTCACCCGAAGCAGTATGAGGGTATGCAGGAACCAATTTTCGACACACCCTAAGATGGTTGTGATCTTGTTTTATATCCTAACCCTTCCTTTGTGTATATCGATAATATTTTTAGGGCTTATCAATGCACTTCTATTATTCAGCTTCGACACCTTTGCAAAGGTTTGTGGTCATCCTTCGCGGACCCTAAATAGGAAATTCAGACACTTATGCGCCCCTACAATTACTCTTACCTCTGTGTCTACCCAGATTAACTTAAGTATTGGTTAACTTCAACATGCATAAGGGTTATCTTCGTGTAAATAGATATTCTTACTTCCATTCATGTGACAAAGTAAAACACATAAATTTGTGCATCGATATAACATTAAATCATAAACCAAGTATTCAACATAACATAACTGCATACATTCATATCAGAAATAAAATAGCTCATACACAGATATCTCTAGAATAATTCCCTTTATTGATGGTTCATATCTCCAGTATAGACTCTAACTTCCCTATGCACATACCTGCAGGGGTCCATGCACTCAGCAACAGACTTCTACCCTACGCCTCTGTGCACTCAACTACAGAGCCTCTTCCTACTTTAAGACTCTTCGCTCTTGGCTCTCACAGACCCATTAGATTAATCAATTACCCAAAAATTTACTAAGAACTTAACTGCCTTAGACTCTTCTAAGACTCCTTTTTATACATTCCCATGGTCCACGAACCAAGGGTCTATCTCATCAAACCGACACAAGCTATATAAAATAAGAGTGAAAACCCTTTTTTACTATTTACATCTTCATGCTCCATGCCCACAAAATGTGGAGAATTTACATTCTTTATACAAAACTTGGGCCTTTAACCCCATAAATTGGGCTTTTAACCCCAACATTGACCCTAGGGGACCCGTTCCCAATAGGTTCCCAACACAAATCTGGTGACTCACCTCGAGTCACTCAGTTGTTCCAGAGATCTTGACGCAAAGACCTCCCAGCTCCACCTGTACGAGTGGAACCTCATCGGTACAATGTGCCGCCTCCTACTTAGCCTACTCGACTAGCTGCTCTGTCATTGGTTTTGCACTATCTACCTGTATTTTCTGTTGTGTCACCTGTATACTGGCCAATTGCCCTTCAATGGAGGTTGTGAACACATAGGCTTCCTCTAGCCAAGGCCCCAATCTAGCCTTTAGTACTTCCTCCTTGTGCTAAACTGTGTCCACCTATTCCTTTAGCACCTTCACTTCCAACAACTTTTCCAACCTCTGCATGATGGCGACGGTGCGCGCCTCATAGCTCAACACCTCAATTCTCAAAATGGAAATTGTTTTTCATTGGTTAGTCGTCTGTAATTTATAGGAAATTTTGAATTTGAATCTGACCAATTCCCCCAAAATCTATTCATAAATGATAGAGTGGCAACATATTTTCAAAGATCTTGCTCTTAATTTCCTACTTGATTTTTGCCCCCTGCTCCATTTAGCTATTTTCCCACTGTCAAGTCATGAACAGTGACCATAATGGTCACTTTCCGGTTACCCTGTGCAGTCTCTCCTCCAATAGAATAGCTTCCCTCATGCTTTTGTTGACACTATGACAATCCTCCATTCTGTGTGGTACCGTAATTGCGTAGCTCTATAAGTCAGGCAGTGTAGTTTATAGTTGCATGCCTCCTCTCAACTCCCTGGAGCACTAAGACTGTGCTTCCTCCATATAGTCATCTAGCTAGATCCCCAGTGTATGGCTTCAATCGACTACCATTCACCTTCCCTCGGAGTGGATCTCCATTCAAATTCACCAATTGAACTTCTCCACCATTGGTATTCTCCTTGATGACATAGGGCCCCAACCAATACATATGAAATTTTCTTGCAAATTTATCAAAATTTTTGTCATATAATAACACTAAATCATTTACCTTGAAGGTGCATAGTTTGATGTGTCGATCCTGCCATGAATTTTTGTGCTCCTTTTGAACTTACTAATGGAATCTAGCCAAAAACCTATCTTCTTCCAATTCTACCAGCTGCGCAAGCCTTTCTTCCATGGTTCTGTGATCCACTATTCCTGTGAATACTGCTATGTGCAGACTAGGTACAACGTATTCCATTGGCATCACAGCTTCAACACCAAAAAACTAGACTAAAAAGCATTTGTCAAGTCAGCTTCTTACAAGTTGTTCTTTAAGCCCATAACACTGCAGGTACGCGCACATCCAAGTCATTTATTTGTGCATTAAAAACCTTCATCAATGCACTCTTCGATATCTTATTAAATGCTTCTATCATTCCATTAGCCTGTGGGTGATATAACGTAATTTTCTAATGGTAAACCTAAAATTCCTCCATCAATGCGTTGATCGTTTCATTAAGAAAATACATACCGTGATCGCTCATTAAAATTTTTGGACAACTAAAACTCATCAGCATGTACTCAAAGATGAATTCCTCTGATGTTGCACTTGTATATTCCTTCACAAGTTGTGCCTCTACCCATCTAGTTAAATACTCAGTCGTGGTGATAATGTATTGTGCACCTGTCTTCTTTCCTAGAGGCTAAATTGGTCCTACAAATTCAATCACCCACTTCTCGAATGGTTGTAACGATATATGCATACTCAATAGAAGCTCATCCCTCCACGATGGTTCACCAGTCCTTTGGCATGCATCGCATGCCCTATAATACACTTTTGAATGCTTATGCAAAGTTGACCACCACAACCCAGCGTGTAGAATATTTTTTGTTGTTGCTTTTCCCACATAATGTCTTCCCCCAACTCCTCCATGAGCCTTAGTGAGGATGTTGTTTCATTCAAATTCTAACATATAACATCGTAGTATTTCATCTGATCCAATTTTATACAAGTGCCCTGCAATGATAGAAAAGTCTGCCGTGTGCACCACTAATTCCTTCTTTTGTTGGTTAGTATATCCTTCTTAGAGCCATTCTTGTCATAGGAAGTGTATAATATCTTCAAAGTGACTATCTATGATGCGCACCACAAAGAGCTTCACATTAGGCAGTCCTTCCTCCAAATTAGTAGGCTCCTCTCCTGTTTCAATGCATGACAGATGATCCAGTCTAGCATTCAATCATCCTAGTTTCACAATAATTTCAAAATCATATTCTTGAAAAAACAACAACCATCTGCATATTTCTCCCCCAACACAGGCTTTTTCACCAAGTATTTCAATGCAAAATGGTTTGTATACATCTTAAAGTGTTCGCCTAGCAAGTAGTGCTTGAACTTCTAGAGCACGTATACCATAGCCAAACCTTCGTGCTCTGTTGTTGAATAATTATTCTCATGTTTAGATAGCTTCCTACTTGTGAACACTATGGGATGATACAATTCTCCCTCATTAGCCTATGTCAATACTACTCCCAGCACAATACATGATATTGAAGAGGGAGTCCATACAGGTTGCTTGATTTTAATGAGTTTGTGGAAAACCTGTGAGTAGTTTAAGAAACCAACGTTTCAGACTGACTTGGTGAGTCCATCATCAGGGCAATGAGATTCATCCATATACACATGAAATTCCATATACACATGAAATTCCTTCTTCCAATCTAGGAAGACTAGGATTGGCGCATTGACAATTTTATCTTTGAGAACATCCAATCTCTTATGAAATTCCTCATTCCAATAGAATGTAGCATCCTTCTTTAATAGTTCTCCATCAACGTGGTGATTTGGGCACAACTTTTGATGAAATTTCTATAGTACCATGTATGCCCCAACATTGCGCCCAATTGTTTCACACTTCTTGGTTACTCCAAATTGATTATAGCTGCGAACTACACAAGGTCTACCATCAAGCCTTGTTTGCATACTACCTGACCCAGCAAGATCCTAAAAGGGACATTAAAAAGACATTTCTTCATATTGAGTGCAATTTGGTACCTTCGGCATGTATCTAAAATCAAGCATAGACTTGCTACGTGGTGCTTTACTAGTCCAAACACTATCCAATCGTCAAAGTATACCTTTAGAAATTTTTGAATGAAATCTTTGAACGTTGTGATGACTACATGAGAGAATATCTTTGGTGCATTCTTCAACCCAAAATGAATCATAGTATACTAGAAGCATCCCCATTTAGTTGCAAAGGTAATCTTACTCCTATCCTTCTGTGCAATCTTGATCTGATCGTACCTTGAGAACCCATCAGTAAATGAATATTCTTCTTGGCTGCCAACATTATCCAACACCTCATCGATGAACGTAGTTGGGAAAGGATCATGCACACAAGCATCATTCAACTTCTTGAGGTCTACGCATATTTGTATATCATCCTTCAATTTCTTGTCCTAAACTACAATTGGGCCTACCCAATCAGACTCTTCTATTGGTTCAATGATGCATGTTGCAAGCATATTATCCAATTCCAAGCGGACCCCTTCTTATACTTCGGATTGAGGTGGTAAGGTATTTTCTTAACTGGCTTCACATCCAGTTTTAGAGTGATATTCATGACAACCAAGTCCCCTATTATCCCTTTCAGATATAAAAACTTCATAGGGAATAGATCTTGATATTCACGAAGAAATTCAGTGACCTTATCTATTGTTGTGTCATCCCAGTAGTCCCCAATCTTTGCAAAATTCGGCTCTCCATCCGTGCCAATATTCACCTGTCTAGTTTTGAGTAGCTTGGTGATATTTATTTTCTCTTGTTGTAGTCCTTCAACTTCGAGGTGACCTTCAACCTCTGGAATATTAATCTTCCTTGGGTCTTCATCATCTTCTTCCGTTGTTACATTCTAGCACTCCACCGTGTGGCTTAGTTGGATATTCCAATAAGGTTGAATCAAATCTAGAGGATCCTATGGTATCCTAAAGATTTCTGCCTTAACTTCCTGCAACGCTTCGTCAGTACATTCAAACCCATCCTCCAAGTTGAACGTCATAAAGAATCCTTGGCAAAAAACATCCCATACATCGATGCCATGGCAGAGCTCTATCTCTAAGCACCAACTCATCAGTATAGCATCCAAGGTACGACAAAAATAGATGTACCCACTCTAGCTGAGGCTCCACTCCATACACTTTAGTCCATTTGGCCAAATGGTTGTGCAGGTCATTCCTCCCATCATATTTTTCTGTTAGCCACACTTGAAGGTAACCAAACTACACTCTCATCATTTTTCTATATACACACCAATCATCAAAACTATCCTTGTGCGTTCCCCACCATCTTGCAAGCGTAGCGCGCAGTTCCTAGAAGTGATTCTTCCCTGGTACTTCTCTCTTGAATTCATCCAAAAAGTTATCAACATCAATTAAACCATCATAGTAAGGAAAATTTCTTACCTCTGATGATACACAACACAACAACTTGGTCATCATATTACAACGTAGTGTAGATATTTCATGTAGTCAATTTTGCTAGTGCTCCAATTCCTCATCTAAACCTGATGTACAAGAACTTTTGTGGTCCCATGCAATATGCCCATCTGTTCTCAGATTCACCCAATCCTAATCTCACGCTGTTATCTTGTAAGTTTGGTCCAAATCGTCATCAATTTCATAATCACGAACCGGTTCAGTATAGCGCAATCCTTCTACAGGGTCTAGAGGCACCACTACATGGGGAAATTTCTTCTCAAATATCATATTCTTCTTCTTCAAATTGATTATCCCATTCATGTTAGTGGCCCAATCAATCCCAAGGAGCACGGGGTAGGGATTGCTGTCATCCACAATCTCTATTACTTCAAAATCAGCTAGTGCGCTTGTGCCCTCAATATCAAATGTTACTCCCTGCAACCTTCCCATGGGGATGATTTTTTGTTGATTGCTCATCCTTAACTAAATCGAATACCACTGTAGCACAAGTCTCCCCATCCTCTCCCATGTCTACTTCAGAAAAAATTCATGTCTAACCCCAATTTTGGAATAACTTGATCCATCTCATATTCTCCTATCTATACAGTAAGCCTCATCTTCGACCCAGTTCTTGCCTTATGCCTGCCAATCTTACTGACTAGGCATGGTCCGTCAATAGCATTTTCCTTCCCAACACACCTATTGATTAGCTCCTGCAGTCCCTTCATAGCCTTGCTATCATGTAGCAATTTCATGCAGGTCACCAAGAACGTAGTAAACATGGATGGGTCCATTTCTTTAGCCAGATTTTCCTAACTTCCTGAGGTAGAGGCCTCAGTGAAGCTTTTCTTCACTTTCGTAAACATTTCGTTTGCACATTCTAGATCATACCTGGTCTCTTTTTCTATCACTTCGCGTACCCACTCACCTGCTTTAGGCTACTTCCCCTTATCTTCACCATTCGTGACTCCACTTCACAACACAATATTTACCTTAGGATCTTCCTCACAAGGCTCAACCCTCATCATCTACAGGTTCTGAGTCAGTTTCACCCACTTTTCACTTATCTTAGCTAACAATATAGGGAAATCCTCCATTGCATGGTCAAACTAAGTACAATAGTGGCATGATAAACTTGTCATATTCAGGTAGTCTCGCGCGTAGTGTCCTGGTCCCCCACAGTTGTAACAAATTACCTACCCTCGACCTCTACTAGGTCCTCCTCCACCTCGGTCTCATCTGCACCCTTGATACCCGCCTCGTACTCCCCCAACACCTTGTCTGAAGGCTAGGTTTCTTCTTACAGCCTGTATGCAAGAATTATATCCATCATCAATTTGTAAATATGGCAATTCCACTCATCATGACCCATTAATTGATAAAAGTTATAAAAGATCTGTTGTGGTGTCTATATGAATTTCTACATCAAATGCCAATTTTTTGTTGCATTCTTTCCATCTACCTAACAGATAGCACACCACAGTGTGGGTCCTGTACTTGGCCCTGCTAGAGCTTCTAGCCTCAGAGGCATTAGTCCCCTTGCTACAACATAATTTGTGAAAATTGGACAGTGATCATTGTCATGCCCCTTGTTGGCTTATTGGGGCTTGACCCAGGTTCGGAAGAGTTATTAGCCAAACAAATCCCGCAACTAATAGCACTTTCGGCAACAGTCTCTGGAGCTTGGGCTGAGGTCTCACCCGAAGTAGTAGGGGAGGGCATTGGAACTAGGTTTTTGCACCCTTGGGATGTCTATATGTGGTCTAGAGGGGTCACCAACTGATCTGAGCTCTTGCGCCACTTGGTACTACTATCAGGCTTTCGCATAGGTCCACACCACAATGTGTCTTACTTATTATTATTACGAAGTGTATTATAGATCAGATCTTATTCTTACAATCTTTAAGCAAACATGTAATAATAAAACCCAGTGTGCACATTCATAATTCTTAAAGATAGTGCATAAATTTAGAATATAAGCAATAGATAGATTCGCGATAAAGCACACAATGATTCAGAAATTCTTATATTTTTTTATCTTTTTTCAATACAACCAGATCTGCCCTACACACTTAGCTGCAGGGGTCCATGCACACAATTGTAGACTCTACCAGGCCTCTACACACACATTTGCAGAGCCTCTATCTATCTACCAACACCCTTGACTCAGAATTATAGATGCAGAGAGAATTTTGCCTTCATAAACCCATAACATTCAAGATCAAAACATTTCTAGGGTCCGCGGACCATGGGCAAGATGACTAACTTTCTATTTTCTTACATTACTTTCAGGTGGACAACCCCTTGACTTTATTTATTACAATTCATGCTCCGCACACCTCGTGGAGACTTTACCATACTTTTACCCAAAATTGTGGGCTTTTAGCCCCAAAACCTTTACGCGGGGCCTTCGCTACCCAAAAGGCCCCCAACACAATCATCATGACTCATCCCGAGTCACTCGGCTGGTGCGGTAATCTTCGTACAGAGGCCATTCAACCACTACTGTGCTTCGCTTACACTTGCAACAAAATATTTCGCCATCTGCTACTCCCATTCTACGCGAGCCACCATTGTATCAGTATCCATTTTAGTTGCTTGTCCGGGCTCATATACTACCTTCATGTATGCTAACTTTCCCTCGATGTTGGTGGAAACCTCGAATGCCTCATCAAGCCAAGGCTAGATGCATTCTTTAATCACTGCTTCCTTTTGCCGAACAACGTCAACTTGTATTTTGAGAGCATGGGGCTCCTTCATCTTAGCCAAATGCTATGTAATAGTGATCGTCTGCGAGGTCCCCCTGACATTATCATAGGCTTGTTGTAGCTCCCTTGCTTCTGTTTCCAACCGCTATAAGGTCGGGTCTTCCTGTAGTGACATGACCATAATAAGTGACTGATCCAACAAGTCGACGCACTCCTGCATTGGACGTTCTATTGTTTCCCTCCCAGATTGAATGATGCCTTTTCATTTTTCTGTGATCTCCAGTGGTGTAGAGGGTTGTGATTTCAGTTGCAGCTCTGCGATCTGCAAGTTGAGGGCCAACTGGATCCTCGTGGCTTCCTCCTTTGCTTCGCGGAACCCACTGCCCAACTTGTGGATTCGTATTCCAATAGGTAAATCTGCCGCAATCTCTAGCTCAAGGGCACGACAACATGCTTCCCCCATGATTTGCTCCAACTGTCAATTTTGTGCCACAACTTCATCCCGTTGGAGGCTTAATCGTTCTATGTTAATTCGCTGCTCACTAAGTACTTGTACTACACATCCTTCCCTATTGCAGAGTTCCATCATTGTACTTAAGCTCCAATGTGGGATGGTAGCCAAATTTAATCCAAGCCCTGTAAGCCAGCCTACCATAACTCTGTCCGCTGCATTCTCTGATATCAATGCTCCTACCGGGAGTGTGATAGTATTAGCCATTTTGGCCTGTAATAGTTGCTTAGTTGCTGACATACCTGCAGCTCCATGGGTAGCGATGATTCCTAGCTAGGAAGCGCGTGCTCTGAATTCCTTCCGCTGCATGTAGAGCGCACCCAACACATTCTACTTCTCTGTCATGACCTCATCAAGCACCTCTTGGGTGAATTTTCAAACTATATCCTCGATGTCACCCAGGTCACCTTCGGTCAATGTGACAAGTTCCCCATCCAGCTTAGATGCCTTGGCCTTCTTCTGGGACTTTGACCATTCTATCGGCTAGGGTCGTTTTAAGGGCGAACTAGTGGTGGTTGGCACCGTACCTTCTATACCTGTATCCATGCCTCGCTCTGTGGTCACCTTCAGGCCACTTTCATCCTCTGTCATGGTAGCCCCTCCTGTTGTTGCCTTTCCTGTAGAATCTTGCGCTACCTCTTGGGCTGCCCATACTTCATAGCATGCTATTCATTATGCTTCTATTGTGCTAAGCACTTAGTCTTAGCCTTTTTTTTTTAGATGGTTGTCTCATCATACCCTACCGTATTTGGTCTACGCCACTTTGATGGCTAGGTATCTAGTACCGAAAAAATAGCCTCATTGATGGCAATGAAGGGAAGGGTGGTCTATGTCTACTTTGGATCCTTTCACACTCGGATGTATACATGGTGCATATTTGCCTTACAGTTAGCTACATTCTTTACACTATCATATACCATGGTAGATAAACGAGGTTTTTGGTTGATCCACTAGCGGATGTTCATGTCCATTAGTATCCAGAAAATCTTGACTTTGTGGATTCTTGCAGCATGCTTCATTGCCCAGAGCAACTCGTATTTTTTGGCCTCTAGCCAATCCTAGTCTAGGGAAGGAAACTGACTATCTTCAGGCAATTCACTCGTAACCAATAAGATGGATAACAACAACCACGCATAGTGAAAGGTCTTACCCTCTTCCTGGGCCTCCCTGTAGTTGGTCAGGAATTCGTCACAGAGGAATTGCACCCAATTGAACCATTCCCCTTCTGGGCATTGCTCAGCTAACGCGACGACTATTGCTGGGACCTCATTGCTTCAACATTTCCTCATCACTTTTCTTGCCAACAACTAGGTAGCAGTGCTGACCCCTTTGTCTGGAATACTACCAATAACATAGCCTCTCTGCTTTTTCTCCAATTTGTATTTATTTTTTAGGGCTTCTTTCATCATCACATCGCTATTGATATCAACGATTTCTGTGGGGTTTTGGCCTTCACAGGGAAGCCGAGAGATCTTATGAATGAGCTTCGCCATGATGGGGATGGGTTTGTCTATCCATAAGTACCCATCATGTACTAGGTAGAGTAGTTGCCTGATGACCAGTATTGTAATGGGGGGCCAATGAAAATGTGGAATTGACAGGAGACAGAGTAGCCCAACCTCTTCTGCCTTTCACAACCATTCCTATGGGTGTAGTGTTGTAACAACCCCCTTTGTGCTTTGCTCCATCAGTTTGCTAGTTTTCAAATGGGTAAACTTCTTAGTATCTGCATGGTCCCAGTCTTCAAATTTCATAGTAGGGATGCAGCCAGTCACCATGCATTCCAACGGAACTCCTTTAGGGAGAGATGGGGTGATGAGTATGCTGTCAATGGAACCCAAATATTCAGGTACCTTGGCCTTCCCTTTCCTTGGGGGAACATACTTGGGTTGTTATACTGGCTGGATATCTTCTTCTATTTCTTCTTTTGGTTTGATTTCTTCAAAAAAGGTCGGAGGATCCTCTTCCTCTTCATCGCTCTCAATAGTAGCAGTTTTTCCTTTTTCCTCCATCGACAATTTTCTGAATCGTGGATTTCGCAGAGACATCGAGACTGGTACTGCTACTTGTGGATTCTTCTTGGTCCGCGACATCCTGGTTGATTAGGGATGTCCTGGGTTGTCAATATCGACCTGAGTAGGGACTCTTGTATTACCTTCAGAAGGTCTTTAAACCATGGACTTCCTTTTATGACTGCCTCATTCATCATGTGCCTCTCTATTTGAACCTCGAACAACTTACTATGGAAAGGTCCAAAGGGTGTGTGATAACAAGCCACCTATGCTTTATATACCCTGTCGACTTCAAATTTGGCTGTGTTACTCATTCGTGGCTTATTAATGCGATTTTTACGGAAAATCCATGTATCCCTGTGTCTTAATGGCCCACCGCCCACTCCTCAGTGTCCTAAATGGGACTTCTTGTCATGAACAATAACTTTAATGGTCACTTTCTATCCCTCCCACCCAGCAGTACAGCCCCTGGTACGTGGACGCGTTCTATGCTTTTTACTGGCCTTGCCTACCATGACCGAATCATGCAACCTTCCTACAGATTGTTTTATAGTCCTACACCCTATTTCAACTACATGGAGCACTAAGATTGGGCCCCCTACAGATATTCAAGTGGTCAAACCCCTCATGCGAGCCTTCCTTTTCCCTGCTAGCTCGGGCTGCGAGCACCCTTTGCGTACCTTTGAATCAGATAACACATCGCGGTCTATACTCTCTTGTCCAGTAGGGTGCAGTCGCAACCATGATAGTAGGGTCATGGCTCATTCTAGTATCGTAGGAGGGCCGACCAGGTCTAGTCCCCTCATTTGCATGTTTGCGTGGCCCATTTGTGTGCCTCTTATTTTTATTTTGTCAATTTCTTCATCCAACCTCGTGCTTTTCCTCCTTAGCCTTGCCCCGACTTCCTCTAGTTCATGAAGTCTCATGCTGTCATGCCGAATGGCTACCTGCAACCACTCGATCCCTTCATCCAGGCCTTCTCATTTAGGTCAAACTCCAGGGGTAGTGGTCGAGGAAATTCTTTTTACTTCCTTGTTTTTATCGCGTCTGACCATGGATAGAGTTCTCTTCACACACATTGCTTTGTTTACGGTCTTATCGGCCCAGCAAACCCTTGTTACGCGTAGATTTAATTGGTTCGATGGTTGTGCAACATACAACCATGCCCTCCATTTTAGATGGATGCCCGAATTGCTCCTTTGTGGCTTCCCTAGCTCTGTTCACCACAGACGTCCTCCAATTCGTACTCGGAACTGCCTTCGACCTTTGTGCACATTCCACCTCATCTTCCTATGTGCACACCACCCTAGTGTGATTGTCACGTAAAGTGCTTCTTCCATTACACCATGCACATCTACTCTATGATTGAAGTTCCACAGAGGTTGATGAAGTCCTCCTCCTTTGCTGCGCCATTGGCTAGTGGCCGTTGCCATACCTCGATTGTCATGCGTCGTAGTGATCTAATCATCATGTCACAATTGAGTGTTGTGACTTCATGCAAGTGGTTCTACCATCGTTTGATCTCCTCACCTGAATCTGAGATACAAGAACTATCACGCTCCTATGATATTCTCCTGTTTGTTGTGGGACTCACTCGATCCTGGTCTTGCACGGTTATCTGGTAGATGAAGTCTAGTTCATCATCACTATCCTAGTCGTGCACCGATTCAGTGTAGCGCATTCCTTTGGATGGGTCCAGTGGAACTATAACATGGAGTGACTTTTTTTCAAATGTCATCTTTCGTCTTTTTAAGTTAATGAACCCATTCATGTCCATGGCCCAATCTATTCCTAGCAATGCAGGGTGTGGATTACTATCATCAACAATTTATATTACCTAAAAGTTTGTCTACGTACTTATGCCTTCAATGTCCAATGTCACCCCTTACAATCTTCCCATCGGTAAGATATTTTGTTGTTCGGTCATTCGTAGTTGGATATGAGACCATTGTAGTGTGGGCCTACCCATGCACTCCCACGTTTTCTTAGGCAACACATTCCCATCCGACCCCAAATCTAGGATGACCTGATCCATCTCATACTCACCAATTTGCGTTGTCATTCACATCTCCCGCACAATGCATAGAGCATGTTTTCCCAGTTTCTGGACAACGTGCAACTACCTTGATCCTGTACACCTAGTGATTAGCTCCTGCAGTCCTTTAACTGCCCTATTGTTGCGTAGCAGCTTCATACATGTGTCTGAAAAGGTAGTAAACATAGAGGGATCCATTCTCAGCCCAGTTGGATCCCTACTACCTAAAGTAGAGACTTCTGTGAAGCTCTTCTGAGCTTCCTTAGATGTCCCCTTCACCTGTTCCACCACAAAGTCAGGTTCCTTGTAGGAGCATCACGATGCTTCCCATCTTCTCCGAGAAGTTTCCTCGTATCTCCCCACATAGTTGTGCTGCTTCTCAGTACCATGTTTACGCTAGGGTCCTCTTTTCATGGTTCAGACTTCATCATTTGCACATTTTGAGTTGGCGTAGGTTGTAGTACCCCCTTTTCGCACGTTTGGGCAATCAATGTCAGACAATCTACCATTTCATGGTGAAACTGCTCATAGTATGGACAAGATATTCTTTTTGGGTTAGTATAGTCACGAGCGTAGTGCCCTGGCCCTCTGTAATTATAATAGATCAACTATTTGTGCCCTCGTCCAAGCCCCATTCCTCCTCTTCCTCGCCTGCATCCTTGGAATCCACTGCATGGCCCTATGGCTAGGTCAAAACCCCGTGCCTCAGTCTACATTCGATAGGCTGGGGTCCTCTCCATGATTAGCTCATAGCTTCGACACGTTCACTTTTTGTGACCCACTGATCTACAAAAGTGACAATACAGCTGCTGTGGAGTCTGGGTATACTTCTACAATAGATGACAGTTGTATGTTGCATGCTTTCCTCCTACTTGAAAAATCGCACATTAGAGCGTGGATGCCACACTTGGCCCTACTTGTACCTCTAGCCTTAATTGCATCGAACCCCCTCCCACCAGATAGTTCGTGAATACGAGCAGTGATCCTTATCGTGACCTTGACCTTTGCATTTGATACACCCCACTTCTGTATGCGCCTCCGATCAGAGCACCCTTTCTTGCTTCAAACTTTTCATTTCTAAGCATATGCTTTGTAGTTGTGCATGGATTTACTGAACTCCAAACCCTAGATCCTGTATTGGAGTTTCATGCAACCTCATTGTTGTCTCTAATGCTTCAGCTTATGTTGAGATCTTTTGTTGTGATAGTGTCATCCTTAGATGTGGTGTTAAAGACGCCACAAACCACATGCAGTGCTGCACATCTGTCAGCGTCATGTTAGCCTCATGGATTGTACTCTTCAATCTCTGATCCAGATCCCATGGGGTTTCATGAGGTAGCATTGCAATCTCCTTGAACCTGATGATCGACTGTATTTCTGATTTTGGCCGACTAAATTCTTTGTTCAATGCATCCTAGATTGTTGTTATTCCTGTGTTTGGGTGATCACTAGAGTACTTTATATACCACATTAGCATGTGATATTGCAGTGCACTTACCAGAGTAGCCTTTTTTATGTTATCATCTATTATGCCTTGGGCTTCCCATACAACCTTTACCACAAACTAGAACTAATCTAGTTCCTCATTTCCTATGCCTCTAAATACTAGCAACTTGATTGCACTCGCCATTCCAACCCTTAGTGGTGGCGGAGGTGGGGTAGGCGAAGATGGGTTCGATGTAGGTGAAGTGGGGGATGGCGTGGATGGTAGTGGTACTAGTGGAATGCATTAATTTATCAATCAGACTGCACTTCTCAAAGAGAACCTTGCAAGCTCCTCCTCGCTTTCTCGCAAAATAGAAATAACGGGACTATTCTCTAATCCTTCAGTCCCTCGGTGGCCTCTTCTTCTCTGTGTTACCCCAGACATCAATAGATGAACATAACCCATTTCTCACATAATAGCATTTTAATCCAAGTATTCAATGTTTTGATGTACTTACCCCACGATCTTTGGAGAAAGCACCTTTCTGCTTCACTGTAACTCATAGTTGTGTCTATCACAAACTCGGTGATAAACCCTCCTATTATTTGATCCAACCAATGATCTACTGCCTGTGTAATTTTATCTTTAGATGCTTCTATCCTGCACACCAACTTTGGAGTCCACATGATGGCCTGATCTAGTCTGCACCTTCCCTAACTATCAGCTAGCCTGGCTATCCACTCATACAGCTCTATCGAGAAGGACACGAAGAAAATCTCATGGATTTCTATGTATATGTAGTGATCCATCCACCTCTCCTCAGATATCTATGGATTTCTATTTTCTTGCACCACAAAATCATGAAGATTTTGATCCAACCAATATTCAAGTTCTTTCTTCATAGGTTTCCAGTGTTTTGACATCAGACATCCCTTGGGTAGATCCCGGTCCCAGCAATGGAACCATTTGTTGGCTTATTGGTGCCTGACCCAGGTTCAGAAGAGTTATTAGCCAAACAAATCCCGCAACTACTGGCCCTTTCAGTAATAGTCTGGGGAGTACGGCCTGAGGTCTCACCTGAGGTAGTAGGGGAGGGTGTTGGAACTAGGTTTCCACACCCCTAAGATGTCGATATGTGGTCTGGAGGGGTCGCAAACCGATTTGAGCTCTCACACCACTCTATACTACTGTTAGGGTTCCGTGTAGGTCCGCACCACAGCGCATCTTACTTATTATTATTACTAAGTGTATTATAGATTAGATCTTCTTCTTATATTCTTTAAGCAAACATTTAACAATAAAACCCCATGCGCACATTCATAATTCTTAAAGATAGTGCATAAATTTAGAATATAAGAAACAGATAGATTCGCGATAAAGCACACAATGATTCAGAAATTCTTATCTTTATTTATCTTTTGTCAATACAACCAGATCTGCCCTATGCACTCAGCTGTAGGGGTCCACACACATAGTTGTGGACTCTACTAGGCCTCTGCGTAAATAGTTGTAGAGCCACTTATAGACGTAGAGAGAATTTTGCCTTCATAAACCCATAACATTCAAGATCAAAACCAAAAACTGCTTCCTAACTATAGAGCCTTGCTCTATGAATCACTTTCTATTTTCTTACATTACTTTTGGGTGAACAACCCTTTGACTTGACTCATTACAATTCGTGCTTCGTGCACCTCGTGGAGCCTTTACCATAATTTTACCCAAAATTGTTGGCTTTGAGCCCCAAAACCGTTACGCGGGGCCTCCGCTACCCAACGCCCCTCACTTTTTCACTTCAAGGACAAAACTTCTTCACGCACTTCCGGCCGAGCTATTCTATCTTTCTTTAGACTCTGCATTTCGAGGCAAAGGTTCTACAACTACGCATGAATCTATTGAACCCCTAAATTAGCATCTTGCATCGATGTCTCATGTAGTTTCATCGCAATTTACAGGGCTTCTTCCTAGGTCCTAATCTTCTTTTGTGATAGTGCAACCCTTAGATGGGGCAGGAGCAAAGCCACAAACCATTCATGGTGCTGCCCATTAGTCATATTCATGTTAGCCTCGTAGATTGTAAACTTCAATCTCTAGTCCAGACCTGAGGGTGTCTCACGAGGCTTCATCATGATCTCTTTGAATCCCACAATTTATTTCTCTTCAGACTTAGGTCTACTAAATTCCTTATTCAACATAGTCAAGATATCTGTCAACATGGACATCGAGTTACCAGTGCAGTACTTAATGTACCACATTAGCACGTGATCCTGCAAAGCACTAACCAACATTTCTTTCTTCATTTGATCATCCATGATACCCTAAGCTTCGAATACAACCTTTGCAATGAACCAAAACTAGTCTGGATCTTCATTTCCCGTGACCTTGAACACAAGTAGCTTTATTGATTTTTCCATATTGAATATGGAGGTGGTGTGGGTGGATGGGGTATTCGCAGGAGCCCTTTCTTTATCAATTGAACAAGACTATATGGAGATGCTTGTGCCGCTCCCTCATCATCACTCAGAGGAGGTTCAATTAGCGAGCTACATTCAGGGCCTGTTTCTCCCTTGTTCTTGAATGTCATTCCACTTTGCATAGCGCAAACATCAAGGTAGTTACATAACCCACTTTTCACACAAGAGCATCTTAATCTAGGTATTCAATGATTTTAAATACATACCTCGCGGCCCCCTGAAGAAGCAACATTCTACTTCGTTGTAACTAACCGAGGTATCAACCGCGAACTTTGCCATGAAACCTCCTATGAAACAATCAAGCCAATTATCAACAACGCATGTGATCTTATCTTCAGAGGCTTCTAATCTCTGCATTAACTTCACGGTCCAAACTATTGGACTGTCAAGCCTCCACCTTCCTTTGGCCATCTACCAAATTTGTGATCCACACATATAATTCGATAGGGAAGGAACAAAATAAGATCTCACGTATCTATGTGTACATATATTTGGACAACCACTCTTCTTTCATCAATCGTGGGTTCCTGTTCTCTTACACTACGGATTCGTGGATCTTTCTATCCAACCAATCTTTGATCTCCTTCTTATTTGGATTCTAGTGATGTGACATCACACATCTTGTTATGCAAATCAAAGTTTGGGAAACAAAACCATTGTTGGCTTGATGGGCCCTAACCCAGGTTCAATGTTAATTAGCCAAGCAAATCCCTACACTACTAGCCCTTTCGGCATCAATCCTTAGAGCGCAGACTAAAGTCTCAACTGAAGTAGTATGGGGGGATTCAGGAACCAAGTTTCCGCACCCTAAGATGTTTGTGATTTCGTTTTATATCCTAACCCTTCCTTCACGTAAACTGATAATCCTTTTAGGGCTTATCAATGCACTTCTCTTATTCGGATTGGAGCCTCTTCCTATGCTAAGACTCTTCACTCTTAGCTCTCATAGACCCATTACATTAATCCATTACCCAAAATTTTACTAAGAACTTAGCTACCTTAGACTCTTCTAAGACCCTTTTTTATACATTCCCATGGTTTTTGGACCAAGGGTGAATGTCGTCAAGCTGACACAATCTATCTAGACTAAGGGAAAAAACCTTATTTTACTATTTACATCTTCGCGCTCTACGACCACAAACTGTGGAGACTTCACATTCTTTATACAAAACTTGGGCCTTTGGTCCCAAAACTTGGGCTTTTAACCCCGAAATTGACCCTAGGTGACCTGTTCCCAACAGTCTATTAGAATTTCCTTTTGATTATATCACATATCATCACATTCCTAGACACATGAATACATTAACATATGAATTAGCTAATTATGTGTTAGATAGACATTTACGCAACATGTGAAAAAAAAACATTGTATCATTGCAAACAAGATAATATGCATATTATTATATATATATATATATATCGATTGTTTGATTGTCATACATGAAAACAGAAAAGGTAATATATGTATTCAGTATATCCATGGCTTGCATACCTCAAAATTGTAAATGCTAAAACTATGGACTACTCCATGGTTCTCATGTTAGCACATCATTGCTCGTACTACTTGAGTCAGTAAACGATAGATCCAATCTGACACCCCCACTGTGTGCCACTGATATTAGCATGGGATGTCTCCCATTCAAGCATACTCTGCGATGCATCTGGTCAGGTTATCGAGATTCTGTTCAATTTCTTCCTCATTATTGACTCCTTTCTGATAAGGAGTGATCTCAAACTGTCGAGAAACATGTCTCGTGATCCGATACATCCTGGTTGGTTTCTATGGTCCTACGTCTAAAATTACAAAACCGAAGTGTCATAAATGCCTATATTTAAAAAAAAAAAAAAATTGATAATAGAAATTGTTTTCTTACCTCCATCATCAAAATCCTCCCTTCTGGGAGTGGCATGGTAGGATTGCGCAGAAGTTAGTACCGCTATATGGTCAATCCTCTACCATAATCAGCTAATGCCTTAGCAACACAAGGAAAGTAGGATTGTATGACATGTGTTGGCCTCCAATTTTGGGCTTCAATTCACTCCATCAAACCATTCATCGATCTCATGGCAATGTGGGACTTACCTCTGCCAGCTGATAGTAGAATAGTGGGATTTGTTCCAAGAAGAAAGTCACTAGAATGGAACCATATCCAAACTGTCTTAGGTTCCACACTTTCTATTTGGATAATTGGCATTTCATATTCACTTTCATGGCTTCTACCCAGTTGAAGAGAATGGGCATTGTGTATTCTATGGCATACTAGAATTTGGACTTGTCGGACTCATGCAATGCCTGAGCCCCAACAACTTCGTTTATGGAAAATAGCAGCACTTTCAGTACAAGGTCATTAATAGTCATGATATCAACCTTGCTGCTCCTTGATTTCAACACTTTTGGACAATGTTTTGAAAGTAACATGTTCACACTTGCCCCAATGGGCCTAGCCCCACACAAATTGATCGGTTCCCCTCTTTAGGACAATTTGGTGATGAAGTAGATGTCTAAAGTCTCTAGCTCTAGCTCTGGGTCATAGATGGCAAAAACTTCCCGTACAGAATCCCACAGACTAATCAAATATTGTTACAACTTAGATTGAGCCCGAAGGCCCACTGTAAGGAAGAATTTGAGGAACCAACAGTTCCTCAGAGCATCTAGATAGTTTTGATCTGCCAAAGCCAATGAATCAATTGCTTTGTGCTCACGTTCTTTCCAATCAACCATTTTTTCACTATATTTTTCCTACAAACACCATGCATTCCAATGAACATCAGTCTTTGACCAAGAAATTATGGATCTAAACCATTTAAATTGGTGAAATTGAAAAATTTTCATCTCTCTACACCGAAGCAACTATTTTAAAAATAGTATCACTGACAGCGCAAGTGCCCATTGTAATAACCCTCGATCAAAACGATCTTGAGCTTGGATGTTGCAGCGATCAAGGGAATTTTTTTTTTCTAAATCCCCCTGAAAAATCTGAAAAAATGGTTAAAAACAAGAAAAACAAGTATGAAAACAAAGCTTAGTGTCTCATCTCTTACCTATAACTAACGGTTCATCGATCGGCCTCCTGGATCTGCCGCAATCCGTTCTTGAAGATTTAGGGCACAAGTGAGTAAAGATTGCTCCAAATGATGTAAAAGAGTTAAATGGTAAAAAATAATTGACTTTTTCCCTTTTTATAGCCTTTTCATAATGTTTTAGGGTTTTACAAGGCATATTTTTACCTTAGAAATCAGATAATGTGTTCACTTCTTGTGCAATGACAGGTGATGTGATTGTTGATGATGATGTTGGACTAGTATTTAATCTCTTTTCTTGATTTGTAAAAAATTAAATGAAAATATCGTTGAGTACTTTTTCGTTTTTGATTGGTTAAAGAGAATAAAAATTGGGCCGGGGGGGGTCTACTTTCAGCTCTTTTCCAACTCTTAAAACAAGAAAAAATTTTCGAACTCTTTTCATTTTGAACATTTTAAACATTTCAAAATGTCATTTACCCAGTATACATTTACCCCTTTTTTGGGTTGGGATAAACTATTTACGAAAAAGGTACTCCTTGGATGACATCGTCAAGCAGTTCTCTCAAGCATTGTTTTCTACCTTTTTGGGCTTGAGAGACACAATTGTACAAAAAGGGACCTTTTGGAGTTTTCTTTTTCATGTCTTTTCGAAACTCTTTAAACATGAAAAAGATATCGAGTTACACCTTTGTCAGATTCGTTAAAAGATTAAACGAGATCGAACTCATCACCATGACGGACATGAGCTTTTCCTTCCTAGGGCTCATTAATATTACTAGGTTGAATTCATATGAAGGATGGAATTATAGTGCAAGCACATGATATCCCCTTCAATCTTGTGATAAAAAATAATTGGGGTACTTACCAGAAATGGTGGGGGAAAATGGGAAATTTTTACCGGTTGAGTCGGAAGCTAGTCACTCTTAAACATGACACTATTCTACTTCGTGTCAGGTTGGGATATCCCCACTTCATCATTGACCTTCCTAGGTATGGGCCACCATTTTTTTCCTTTCCATTTGATATTTGACTCGTCATCATGAACCCTGATCCTATGGATCCCAAAGTTTCCAAACTCCAGAGTTGTATCGCCGATATGTTCAAGAGTTAATATTTCTGTAGTTTACACTCATTCCTAATTCTTTGTATCCTTCATAATAATTGCATCCCTTATCTCATGTTGATGATGTGGGATACGTCATGGTCATCCTTCAACATGGTCACTTCTTATCAACTTCACCTCATTATTTGGTAGGTTTACCGAGAGACTTCCTTCCAGTACCTTAAAGCTTGAATTCCCTAATGGAAAGTTCTTCTCACTTGACGGCAGGTTCACATCATTGACCTTCAATTGGGTGACTTCACAAGTGTCTGACTTCAGTTACTTATTCACACTTTGTGAATTGTGCTTCTAGTACCTTGAGAGCCATTGTCATTATTGGTGGTTTCTCTCGTGCTTGTTAACAGTTAACATCATTCACTGGTAATCAAACAATTTTCTAGCAGTTCGACATCAAAACATCTATTCATGTGGTAGAAACTGTACTTTGATCGGGTCATGTTGGAGCGTAAGACCTTGGGCTTAGATTACACAAGTTCAAGTTGTAGGTGATGTGAAATGATCATCCTTACATGTATTTTTTAGATGGATGGCTGTGACCATACCCTGAGTCTATTATATGTGATCCTTCTCATTATTGGGTGGCTAGGACCATACCTTGGGTTTAATATGATCCTTATTATTGGATGGTTGTGCCCATACCTTGGATCCATCTACATGATCTCCTTCTAGATGGCTATTTCCATACCATGATTCATGCATCAATGATTTCAGTGATGTATCTGTATCTATCCTTTCTTGCAGGTTTTCTGATGGCAGCCTACGGTTCAATGCATCTACTCGTAAATCATTTCACCCCTCATTATTGTTCGGCCTTCATGCTTTAGTGGGCATATGTTACAAAACATTTTGTCATTATCCCTGTACTCCCCATTCTTCAATCCTAGAGGACCTCTATAGTGGTCCTCATATGTTTCCTTGACATGAAGAACATGTCCCTACATCCTTGTTCATCTACAGAAAATTCCCCTCTTTCATCATTTCCCAAAAAATCTTCCTTCAAGCTTACTTTTCAGGACCGACGCTAGTGCTTAGTTCTTCCCCTGGACTGATTTGCAGAGTTTAAAACTAGGACTAGTATTGAACAGCGCAAGTGAGCCTTGCATCGCCCATGTCGACCCTATTTTCACAAGTTTTTTAAAATAGAGTTGAAGCTTCTAGCTCTAGAAGCTTCGTGAATGGAATTTTGGTAAATGGTTGAGAAAGATAAAGTCAAGAGAGTTTGTTTAGGCTCCTTTTCCCTATTAAAATGGAACAAAAAACCAAAAGGGATAAGGCCTCCCCCACCATAATAGGATCCATTTCCACTCCATCAAATCTATATAAACTCCCCATTTCACACCCTTAGCTAGCTAATGAAAGGGTTGAAATAATCTGCAAATCTTGAGATCCATATTGAGAACCTTAGCCTTCTAGTTTTGTGTGTGAAGGCAGAATAAGCTTGTTGTGTTTAGTTTGGAGCATAAGGAAAGAGGTCTTGAACTTCCATTGTGTTGAGGGTGAACAGTGAGATGCTTCCAATGGTGTTGGAACCCGAACATGCCAAAGGGAACCTGCAACATCAAGGCTCCAATTGTATTTCTCTTTGAAGTTTTATTAATACAACTAATGGTTTATTTCCTCTATCATGTGTAATGTTACATGTGATAGCTTAAAAATCCTTGATTGTTTAAGTAGATTGAATTCGATTTTATGCTATCATGTTTGTTGTTGTCTCTTGCATGTTTGTTTTAGGTATTTGAACAAAAGGAATGAAAGAGAAATGGAGCAAGGAGGCAAGATCGACATCAAGTGGACTAGTGGCATAAGAGGTAGGCCATCTTATTCAATTCTAATATAAGGAATTTTACATTATATTGTTCTGTTTGCAGCTAGACCCACTCTTGGTTTAGAGGGATCACCTCTTTCCGCAAAGGAGATTTACCTACTCCACAGGTCAATGTCACAAGTGACTGTCCGCCATCCCCTCATCAAACATCTCCACCACTGTAGAGTGATGTTGAGGATCATGCTCACACACATGTTCAACTATCATATCCTCTCAACATGACTTCTCTTAATTTTCGCGCAAATTTGTTTGTGAGTCCATTGAGTTGTCATATGCATTTTGTTCCACAACCTCCATCTTGCACTCGGTTGTTCCTCCGGATGATATTGTCTTGTGTTCTTCCATTTCAGACTCTACACTTGTTGTGAATGAGGGACAAGACAGTAATGGATTTGGTGTTGCACAAACAACATGCATTGTCATTCATGAAGAGTATGAGTGGGAGCTTGAGCATCAACACTTGGCAAAGGATGCCCCCCTTCCATCCGAGTCCCATCCATTCCTTCCTAACATCTTTGGTGAGCCTATCATCTAGGATTTCATGTGTATCTTCATCGATGAATGCAACCATTTTTGATCACTCACAAGACACACCAGATGTCATTCCATCATTCAATGACAGAGAGGATAAGTTTGAAAATCCACTTGCTCTTTCATCTCCCTTTTCTGGAAACACAAAGGATGAATTTGTTCACTTTTCATGTACCCCTCTATTTGATTCATTAGATCATGAGGATGTCAATGAAATCATTGATTTTTCTAACTATGGCTATTGTGATCCATTTACTCCCATATTTGATCATGATTATGATTCTATCGCAGTTGATTTTTCGAAGCCACCGGTCTATGATGATCTATCTAAATATTGTCTAAACTTTTGCAGCATGTAGATGTTGGAAATAATACTGAGGGGGGGGGGGTGAATCAGCATTATCAAATCAATAAAAAAAATTCATTTCCATACTTAGATACATATACGCTACTTCAATTAAGGGAACCCGTGTGTATACGCAACTATGTCTAATGCAACTAGCGTATATCTAGAATACTTATGATTCAATTAATCCATTAAATGTTGATCTTTAGTTAGTGAATCAGAAATTCTTTAACCATATGTATAGTAAGAAAGTGTAGTAAAATAGAACAAATCATCACACACAAGAAGCACACATGAACACTATGATATAAGGTGGAAACCCAATGTGGGTGAAAACCACCTGTTGTAAGTCATCTCTATCTTCTTTTAATAAGAAACTTCTTTTACAATTGTAATGGTGCAGTCTTATACCAGTACGTAGGCTTCTACCTACAGAAGGCTACAACCTTCTCTCGTTCTCCAGACTCTCCTAGAAGGGAGCTACAACCCCCTTAGGTCTTGTACTACCCGATCCACTTACTAGTACGTAGGTGCTGGCCTACTGAAATGCTCCAACCTTTACTCGTTCTCCAGCTGCTACTGGAAGGGAGCTACCACCCCCTTAGCTCTTGTACTAGCTGATGTACTAGTACGTAGGTGCCGACCTACAGAAGGCAATAGCCTTCTCTTTCTTCCTCCAGTTACCATGTTTCATACATTTTCAGACTGGATACTCCTGAAGCACAACACTATAATCTGAAGGTCGCGTTTCATCCAATTTTCATACTAGACCCATCAATATCATTGAAGCACAAAACAATCAATACTAGCATCATCAATTTCTGAATCACTAAAACCCTGTCAACAACACAGTCACCAGAACATAGAGCAGACTACAGAACTCTGCAATAACAATCAAACCCAACTGCAATTTCAAACATCATACTTCATTATGTATATGCTACTACAATGAATCAAACCCATGTATATACGTGCTTTCACCAAAGCCAACCCGCATACAGATCTATACATAGTCAATCATGACTTTGCGGCTATTTCAGACATCAGTCATACCCAGATCATAACATGTGTACAATAAAACATGCATCAATAATTCAGATCTAGTCTATCCATGATCAAACCATATAAAGATGATTCATTTCAAACCATTTGATCCCGATCTATCCTTAGATCTTGTTCTCCATCAACCAGTGAGATCCCTCCTTAGCTCAGATCAAGCAATGCATCATAACTCATATCCTTCATACTGGATCTCATGCTACATAAGATATTCAAGTCCTTTTCCTTACCTTTGCCTAATGATCTTATTCTCCTTTTATAGTCTTAGGCCTTACTCAATACCATGGTCCAAAAACATAACAAAACAATACCACGGACCCAATACTCAGGTTCAACTCTTTTGGATGCAATACTACAGACCAAAACCATAGGATAAAAAACTGTCGGACTAATACAATGAACCAACCATAAGATTTCCCATGTGCATGTGCTTTTCTCTGCATGAATGTGCGTGAACGTTTCTCTGCATGAAAGTGCGTGAAATTTTCTCTGCATGAAAGTGCGTGAACTTTTCTCTGCATGAAAGGAACTTTTCTCTTCATGAAAGTGCATGAACTTTTCTCTGCATGAAAGGAACTTTTCTCTTCATGAAAGTGCATGAACTTTTCTCTGTATGAAAGGGACTTTTCTCTCATGAAAGTGCGTGAACTTTTCTCTACATGGAAGGAACTTTTCTCTTCATGAAAGTGCGTGAACTTTTCTTTGCACTATAATTTATAATCTGAGATGAGTGAGTTGCCATCAAGTACAACATATGTACCATAATTCCAATAGTAGACCATCACCAACCCTTCGCGGTCTATAGTGAAGTAATTCTTCTTAGCTTTTGATAACTTTGTTCTTGCGAAGGTTATTAGATGATCAATTTCTCCTTCACCTACCTATGTGAATATCGCATCTAGCGTAATGCAAGAGGCATCTACATGCACATGGAATTCCTTATTCTAATCTGAAAACACCAGAATAGGATAAGTTACCATCTTTTCTTTCAAGACATCCAAACTATGCTGACAGTCTTCATATGAGCAAAACATCACATCTTTCTTCAATAATTTCTCCATCAACATGGTTATCTGAGAATATGCCTTGATAAACTTCCTGTAATATGCGTTGTGCCCCAATGTCATGCACAGTTGTTTCACATTCCTAGGAGCTTCCAAATTCACAATGACAATGATCTTCACAATGTCCACCAAGAATCATTGCTTACATACAACATGACTGAGAAAAATCCCAAAGGGAACACAGAATATGCACTTGTTTAAGTTTAGCTCAATCTGATACCTTCGACATGTATCTAGCATAAGGCATAGACTTGCAACATGGTGCTTCAATGAGAAAAACACAGTACAATTGTCAGAATATACCTCTAGGAATTTATGAATAAATTCTTTGAACACCGTTATCACAACGCCGGAAATTATTGTAGGTGTGTTCTTGATTCCGAATGGCATAATTGTACATTGAAAGTAACCCCACTCCATCGTGAAGGTTGTCTTACTTCAATATTCTGGCACGATATTTATCTGATGATATCCTGAAAATCCATCAGTGAATGAATAAGCCTCCAGTCTGCCAACATTCTCTAACACTTTGTTGGGCATGGAATCCCCCCACAACATGTTTTGGGGCTCAAATCCCAAGTCTTATTCAAATAATGTTGTAAGAATTCGTTAATTAAGGGCGTGGAGTGTGAAAGTACATTGAGTCATAGGGTTGTCCACCCTATGTTTTGTAATGTAATGTAATTTCATGTCGGCCTGGCCAGTGTCAGCAGACCATGGGATTGTATAAATAAGAGTGAGGCTATAAGCTGTAAAAAAGAAAAAGGATGGATTGATTAATGTAAGGATCTAATAGAGGATAGAGAAGAATTATAAGTGTCTTGGGTTGTATTAGTAGGAAGAGGATCTACAGCTGAGTGCATGGACCCCTGCAACTAAGTGCGCAAGGTGAAGTTGAGTCTATAACCCAGGAAGAAGAATAATAAAGAGAAGTTTGATTCTAAATACTGTGTATCTGGTTTTGTATAATTTTTTATGCATTTATACTGTTTTCTTTATTGCGTGCACTTATATGAATACTGAACACTGTTAAGTATAATTGGGCTCATAAAAATAAATTAAGTAATCGGATAATCTCAGGTTAATAGTAAAGAACTTGGGTAATAACATGGATCGCGCCTCGAACAGGGCTGTGCGAAGGTAGAATTGCAGGTTGTGAGGTACTGATAGGTGCGTGTAGCAACGTGCGTGTAGGGTCAAACCACGGACCACCCAAAAACCATCAAACATCTCTAGGGTGCAGAAAACTGGTTCTAGCACCCTCCCATAGTACTTTGGGTGAGACCTCAATCCGCGCTCCATAGACTATTGCTGAAAGGGCTAGTAGTACTGAGATTTTTTTGGCTAAATCATCTTTGAACCTAGGTCAAGCCCCTACAAGCTAAGAAAAGGTTCAGTGACTGGGATCGAGATCTGCATAAGGGATGTCTGATGTTGTGTCACTAGAATCCAACAAAGAAAGAAGTTGAAGGGTGGTTGGACAAGAAGATTCACTAGTTCATGACACAGTAAAACAGGAATCTGTGAGTATCTAAGGAAAAATGGTTGAGTGCTACTTATATACAAAAATCCATGAAATTTTCTTTGCATCCTTTCCTTTTGAGATGTATGAGTGGATTGTGAAGCTAGTAGATAGTCAAGGAAGGTGTAGGCTTGACAACAATCATGTGGACTCCGGAATTAGTGTGCAGACTAGAAGCATCAAGAGATAAGATTGTGCGAGTTGTGGACCATTGGCTTGACTGAATTATAGGAGGATTTTTCACTGATTTTGTCGTGGATAAGACCGTCAGCGATAGTGAGGCAGAACGACACTTCCTCAAGGCACTGTGAGGTAAGTATATTAAATCTTTGAACACTTGGATTAAGATGTTATTGTATGAAAAGTGGGTTATTGGAATAAATTAATGTTTAGGACTACGTGAAGAGGGAAGATCTACAGAAGTGGAGGTAGTGAAGAATTAGAAACCAGTCCATTAATTTCACCCTCATGGGAAACCAAGGAAGAGCTCATGAATGTTTCTCTAAGAAGCGCAATTTGTCTGATAAGCCAGTGAATTCCACACTTACCACCTCCACCTACACTGCCACCCATCTCACCCTCCTCACCTCCATCTCCACCCACACCACCTTTGCCACCACCACAGTTTAGTATGGCAAGTGTGATCAAACTACCAGTATTTAGAGGAGTAGGAAATGAAGACCCGGACCAATTCTAGTTCGTGGTAAGGGTGGTATGGGAAGCACAAGGAGTCGCGGATGACAACATCAAGAAGGCTACACTAGTAAGTGCATTGTAGGATCACGCATTAACATGGTACATCAAGCATTCTAATGATCATCCAAACACAGGAATCGCAGAAATCTAGGCAACACTGAACAGGGAATTTAGCAAGCCAAATTCATAGACACAATCAATTATTAGGTTTAAGGAGATCATGATGCTCTCGGGCGAGACCCCCTAGGATCTGGACCAAAGAATGAAGGGTATGATTCATGAATCCAACATGACTTTGATGGATGGACAACACCGCACATGGTTTGTAGAGTCACTAACACCGCATTTAAGGACGTCATTGTCACAACAAAAACTTTCCACCCAAGCCTAAGCTTTGGAGATGGCAATGAGATTGCATAAGACCCCTATACAAGACCTTGGTTTGGAAGTCTAACAAATCCATGCACAACTACAAAATTTGTGTTTGGAGATGTAGAGTTTGAAATAGGACAGTACCCCTCAGCTAGAGGTGCACGAGGAGGTATGGTGCATAAAATGAAAAGGCCAGGGGCATGACAAGGACCACTATCCAACGTTTACAAATCACTTGGCGGAAGGAGGGTCGATGCCGTTAACACTTGAGGCACAAGTAGGACCAAGCACATCACCTGCTCTGTGGTGCACGATCTCTCAGATAGGAGGAAAACACACTATGGATAATTTTCATCTATTGTAGAAGTATACACATACGTCCCGACAATTGTTTTGTAATTTCTGAAGGTCAGTAAGCCATGATGAATGCACCTGCAAAAGATACAAACTAATGATGGATTGGACTCCTACCTACGGGTTTCAGATTGAAACACAAGCCCTTGACCCAAATAGAGGAATGGTGCACATTGGATTTCAGGGGTGCAGATCAGGTCGAGGTAGAATGGGACCTGGAAGGGGTCGCGGACAACTAATTTGTTACAATTGTGGAGGGCGAGGGCACTATGCCTATAATTGTACAAACTTGACAAGAACATCATTTCTATACTGCACTTAGTTTGATCATGAGGTCGAAGACTGCCCTACATTGATAGTGAGGATGTGCGAAAAAGGGGTACTCTAGCCTCCTCCATCTCAGAATTTGCAGATGACAAGGTTTGAACTGTGTGAAGAAGACCCGAATGTAAACATGATGCTTGGTAACGATATGACCACTAGTGATGATAAAGGTAAGTAGTCAGAAGAAAGTGTGTGGGTTCACAAGGCTCCTATAAAGGAACCCACATTTTATTTAGAATGTGTGAAGGAGACATTCATGGAAGCTAAGAAGAGCTTCATGGAGGCCTCCACTTCAAGTAGTAAGGATCAACTAGAACCACCAATGGATCCTTCAATTCTCACTACCTTTCTGGACACATGCATGAAACTGCTACGTGATAGAAAGGCAATAAAAGGACTATAGGAACTTATCACTAGGTGCGTGGGGTTAGGAGAACCATGTGTGGTCTGAAAACTTGGAAAGCATGCATTGTGCACAAGAAGGGAAATGAGGTTGACTGCGCAAATTGGCAAGTATGAAATGGATCAAGTAATCCTGGATCTTAGATCAGATGTGAATGTACTACTAAAACAAACATGGGAATGCATGGGCAGACCCACGCTACAATGGTCCCCTATTCAGTTGTGAATGGCAAATCAACAGAAGATCTTGCCCATGGGAAGATTGTAAAGGGTAACGGTGGATATTGAAGGTGCAATCGCACAGGCGAATTTTGAAGTGATAGAGATTTTCGATGACAACAATCCCTATCTCACACTACTAGGAATAGATTTGGCCACCGATATGAATGGAATTATAAATCTGAAGAAGCACAAAATGATTTTTGAGAAAAGGTCACTACACGTAGTAGTACTGCTAGATCCAGCCGAAGGTATGAGGTACACTAAACCGATGCACGACGATGATAATGATGACGATCTTGATTTCATCTAGAAGATAGCCACATGAGAACAAGATTGGGTGAACCTGACTACAGTTGGAAGGATTTCGTAGGAGTGAAAAAGATCCTGCACTTTGGATTCGAATGAAGAAATAGAATGATGGCATAATCGACTGCACAAAGTAACAACGCTCAACCTCAATATAATGATCAGATCACTACACTGCATGACCACAGAGACAAGGGATCTACCTACATATTACGGGTTGACAGCGGTGGATGAATTCCTGAACAAATTTGAAAGCGTAGTACCAGAACAATAGTAGTTCAATGCTCTGAAATGGGCATTGTGTGTGAAGCCCGCAAGATGGTGGGATACACATCAAAGAAGTTTTGAGGACTAGCGCAAATGCAAGAGGATGATGTGCCTATGATTTGGAAAACTCCAGCAGAGAATGAGATCTGGTTACTAGGGGCAGAACAACTTTTGCACCCACCTTTCCTGATGGGTACAAACATATGACATGCAGCTGACACAAGCACACACCACTCCCAGAATAGAGAATCAGAACAAATTGCAGTAGTAGGAAAGGCGAAGTGTGCCAAGGACTCTCCATGGAGAAGCATTCGACAAGGTGTGCGAAGTGCTGAACAAGGTTCATGAGGTGAAACACACTGATTGGGATCTACACATACTAGTGGTTCAATGGGCCTATAGGAACATATACAAAACCTTGACCGCAAAAACAATTATAAGGTTGAGGAATAGTGTAGGGATCATAATTTTTGGGGGACATACAGCAATGAATCCACACATAATAACAATTGTAGGTGCGATAGTGCGTGAATCCTAAGACGAAGAAATCACACAGCTACGTAAGGTAGAACACATAAGGATTCAGGAACCCATTTGGCAAGGGAACCTTGGACTTCACTAACTCGAAAAGGACTGAGTACGACTAAGGAAGAAAATCATTTTGATGGATGCAAAGGTCAAGAGGCTAGAAAATGAGATAAAGCAAGCATGTCTCATCGATAAACCAAGGATGGCAAGGCAAGGTGCAGATGATCATACCAATGAGTTAGAAGACTATCACCAAGAATTGATTAGTTTACTATTGTGGCTAAGACCACATATCACCAAATGCAGTAACCAAGGGAATGCACCACATACAGTAGAGTGCATGGCACCAACTGCCGCGAGGGAAATTCAGGGTTTTCTATGGACTATCTTGAGGAGTGAAATGGAGCCCCACACAAGTGGTGCAACCACCTGACTAGCCATTGGAATAACAGTCTTAGTGCTCCAGGCAGCTGAAAGAAAGTGCAGGACTATAAAAGAGTCTGTCTGGGATCTGTGAGAGAAGGGAGGTGCACGCAGAGTCACCATGTCACAAGGTTTGCACCCGCACATGGAGAGCTACGCTACCACTCGGGTAGGCTGGGAAGTGACCGTTGATGTCACAGTTCATGACAGGATGTCCAGTTTGAGGCTGTTAGAGCCTAGATTGACCTCAGGCTGAAGGGAGGTAATCCTAGGATAACCACAAACCAAGCTTAACCTAGTAGATAGCCCTACCAGGTTGGGAGAGGGCTCTATCCTTGTGAATCTTAGTAAAAATGACTGGATCAAATATGGATTTCAGGCTAGGTATAGTATATCTAGGGTTTTTGATTTATTTTGTTGCTGGATCAAATGGAGCCAGGCAATTTTGGGTTTGGGAAATCAAGTCAGGATGTAGGGTGTTCTATGGGGTGAGGTAGGTAGGTATCTTGGCACTTGGAATTGAGTGAGATGAGAGGTCTAAGAGTGGTGAGTAGCTGAGGAGGGCATGCAATGATCATGTATCCTCCTCAAACAATAGAAAACATAAAAAATTGAATGGGTTCCCAAGCCAGAGCACTGTAAATAATGTATTCTACCTATCTATCTAGATATCATTCAGCTAGAATAAATGAATTAGATTGTGGCACACATAACACATGAGAAAAACTAATAACGGAAGAATAAACTATGCAAAAACACTTTACCACAAGTATCCCATAAAAATAGCTGCAAATCCTGGTTTATTTCCTTACCAAACTACTAATAAGAATGTACAATGTAGCTCAAAGCATCCATGTGAGTCCAACCTCTACTAATGACAGAAAAAATACATAATATAGACATCAAACCACCTACACTAGCCATCATGGGTCGAATCCAAGAGATAAGGAACTATTACAACCATTTTCAAATAAGGAACAGGAATATAGGTACTGGAACAACTTGCCTCTGTAAGCATGGAAACTGATTCATTGACCCCCAAACCACCTCAAACTGATGAATCTACCCCCTAACATAATTTCACAATTACATTTACATACCATGGAATTAATTACAATCATCCATGAAGAGAGAAAACGTCAACTTGCAATGAAAGTAGGAAAAAACTAGATTTTTTTAGCAAACTAGCTCTATACGTAGTGCCACTGGCCAGGTGCATAGTGTCGCTTCAAACCCAGTTTTGGAGGCCTATCCCTTGGCTAAATTGAGCCTAAGATAGATCATTGGAAAGGTATTCCTATCTAGGTTTTTCAACATTTTAAATTTTTGAATTTGGAGGTCATTTTCCCCTTCAAACATGAAATCTCCCAAGGCTACTTCTTTGTGTCCAAAAAGAGGCAGAGAGGTCATTTTTGGTAGTTTTTTGACCTTTTAGTGACCTAGTTTTGCTCCAAAATTGCTGATATTTTCTGGGTTTGATTCTCTCATCATGTTGAATCTAGATATATAAGATATTTCTTCAAAACTTCCTCCACTGAAAAGCGCAGTGCTGTCGAGGGCAATTTTCTGTGTTCAAAATTTCAAAATTTGAAAATGCAAAAAAAATATCCAAACTTGTCTAGATTTGGCACAAGGCACCACCATTAGTTGCTTTGATGGGCTAGTGAGGCTTCAGCCAAGATTTTCAGCTTGTCTTGCTCCTTCTTTCTCCATAAGACCTTCCTCAACCTAGCCTTAAGCTTCCTCATTCTTATATTGCAGATCTTGTTGCGAATCATGTAGTGGTAGGCCATGTGGCGAAGCATCTTCTTGTCTCTGTTAGACTTCTCAATCAGCCCCTCAAAGTGTATATTAACCCTCTCAAGCCAAGTTTCCTGGTAATTCTCAATCTCTTGTTCAATTGAAGTCAACTTGACCTTGGCCTTCTTAGCCTTTTGCCTGTTTTCCTTGATCATTTGCAACTCCATGAAGACTTCCTTGTCGCTCAATTGCTTGTTCTCTTGATCTAAATATTTGATGACCCACTTAGCCCTCTCCAAGTTATTTGATAATAATTATATCTCAACCTCTTCTTTTTTAATGATCATGTCTTTGGCAGTTTTTGGATCTTGAGTTTCTAAGTCAATGACATCAACTCCTTGTGTCTCCTCATGGTCAACAAGGTCAAAATCTCTTTCTTGCACATCGCTAAGATCCTTCTTATGCATATTTTTCTTGCCTTTACCTTTTCCCTTGCTTTTCTGCTCAACTTGTACTTGTTTAGCTGAAGAAGAAGGCAAAGCCCCTTCCACTCCTTGTGGAGACAACATTTTCCTGTAGCCTGATGATGAAGGCGAGACCCCTTCCACATCTTGTGGAGATAATACTCACCTAGCAGCTGCAAAATGTCTCCTAGTTCCCCTCTCATATGTCACAAACACTAGCACTCCAACAGTTTCAGTCTCTTTGACCTTTCCATGTCTTGAAGGTCCACATTCTTCATGATGTACTGATGAAAATATTTGTAGGCCTTTGAACATCTTATGAGAAATGAAAGTCTCCCATGGCATGTTAAGAAGGTTCAGCTAATGTAGAACAATGATTTTAATCAAGGAGTAGTGGAAAATTCTATTCAACATCTGGGGATATTGTTTCTTCTTTACAATAAGTGTCATCTTCTCAATGCTTTTGAACATGAAGTAAGGGATATTCATCATCCTTACTCTAGTGAAGTGCAATAGTAGTCTAATGTGGTAGGCGTACAACCGGGATAACCTACCTTCACAAGTGAAGTAATTGATAATGATCTTTATCAAAGGAGCAAACCTATCTTCGAAGAACTTGAAGGGGAATACTCTCTTGAGTTTGTCTTTGTATCTAGCCTTCATGTAAGGCTCATAGGAATCCCTATCAATATCATAATATTTGTTCCACTTTTCACCCACATATGGAATATATGTAGCCTCTAAAATGATAGCTGGTGATAAGGTGAATGTAACTCCAACAAGGGATACTTCATTGTTGTCCAACTGTGTCACAAACAACCTTGCTAACTCATGATCAAATTTAACCATTTCTACCATTTCACAAAAACCAAAACATGACTGGTGTTTAAAGCAAGAAATGGAAAGTAGGTAGGCTTGTAACTCCCTCAAACTAGTGGGCTCCTCTCTGATAACCCTTCCTCCTTTGTGAGGCTTCCTGTGTTGTATATTTCTCTCCCTCGAACTATCACTAAGGGTATCTTCTTCAAGCTCATATTAATTGTCTCTTTCCATTTTTTGTATTGTTGTGATCACTTGTGGTGGATGAAGATATAGAGTGGATGAATGAAAGATGAGTACGAAGAGGATTTATGAATGAGTAAGTGAGAGTGAATGGGAGTGTGAATGGGATTTAAGGAGTGAGTAGGGTTTAGGGATAGTGTAGGGTTTAGGGATGTATGTAGGATTTAAGTATGTATGGTTTTGGGGAGAATGTATAGGATTTGGGGAAAATATATGAGGGAATGGTGTTTAGGAAATTTATATGAGGGGATGGGGCTTAGGGAACAATAGCAAATGGATGAGATAGGAAAGCAATAAATGAGTGAGCTTTTAAATTTTATAAGACGTTTTGGTGAAAACACTAGGGTTTGACTTTATGAGTGAGATAATTACCAAGACTTGTTATAAAAACCCTTTTTCGACAAGAAACACTAAGGTACTTACTTTTAAAGAGGTAAACGTGGATGAATTTAACAATTTGGAATGATTTGAAACGATTTGGGGCTTGGCTGCCAGGTGCACAGCGCCTCACCCAGGTGCATAGTGCCTCCCCGATGCACAGCGCTCGTTCAGTTTTGCACCGAGGAAATATGCCAGTTGTGTAGCTCCACTCAAGTGCTTAGTTTCAGCCTCTGGTTCACAGCGTCGGTCTGATTTTCTCCAAAAACGCAGTGATTGCACACCTTTGCTCAATGACACTTAGAAATCGCGTTTTTAGCTCTCCTTTAGCATTTAAATCTCAAAATTATCATAATGAAATGATCTAAAGAGATATGGCTTTATATGGCTTTCTCCTTTTAATATTTGATGGTGAAAATCCACTTCTATAATGTCTATGTGATTTTTTTCAACTACTCTGCTTTTTGGATGCTTGATCTTTTGCTTGGATAGGTGAACTGATGCTCAATTTCTTTGAATTTTTATAGTAGCAAGTACTTGGCGATATCACCAAGTCACCAGGAGCAACATGGAACCATTTGTTACATATGAAATCAATAAAATTACATGAAATTTAACAATAAAATACAAATTCTTTATTTTCACCTCAAATCTATTGTTGAGGTGAGAACTTTATTAGGCTTACAAATTAAGAATTAGTACTTTTCTTATCATTATCATCATCCTCATGTGTCTTTTGACCATTATTAATTAATAGTCACTAAAATTTGACCATGGTAAAACCCTAATACTTAATGATATTGAAACCCTAAGACCTAAGACCTAATTGATGAAATGAACTGAAAATAAGCATGAATCGTTGACTAAAAAGTATGAAAGGAGGTCAGCAGATATATGTCATGAGGGAAAAACTTAAATGAACCCTACCATTAGTAGATCCATGACCTAATAGAATGCAACTCATCAGAATGGGACTCCTAGTATGAAATGCAAAAGAGTAAATTTTGATCACTGATGGCAGTGTGAAGACACTGACACTAACATTAGCTCCAATGGGGATGGTAGCTCCTTGGAGGTTCTAGGAACCATAGATCTTTGGGAACATGTAGACTAGTGCCTCGTCCATTGGGAAATGGAGTCAAAACTCAAATTGAAATGCAAGACTAAAAACCGATGACTTGACGACACAAACTGACTCTGAAACTAACTTGAAATTGATTGAAAATTTGACTCAAGACTTACTTAACTTAAACAAATACTTACAAATCATTTTAATGGCAGTAGACCATCAAGATTTGAAGGCTTCAAATCATGATGACAACCACCTACCGACTAGTAAAATATGTACAATCATGTGAAGTGGACCTTCCAATGTAACAACCCAGCAAATGCCTACTTACTAAAGTCCTGCTCTCACTTTCCCCGAGCAGGTAGAACGATGTACATGTAGGCAACTCACAATAACAATTGCAACCAAGGTTTATGCTAACAAACTAGGCAACATTCATCTTCTCTAGTGTTTGCAAAAGAATGCCGAAGGAATCTTGAAAATCCTAAAGCACTAGCTTGTCTTGAGACCCAACAACAAAAATACAAGTACTCCCTTCTTTCTGATTTGAAAGAACAGTTGGTTGCTGATTTATAGGAAGGCATAGAGAGGTATAAGCTTATACTATTTGAGTGTTCGCTATAAATTCCTCAAGAATGACAAGTCATGACTCGATTTCTGGCATATTTTCTCTCTTAGGCTCATATTCCTCGATTTCATAGTCTAAGTCATTCTTAAACAGAAAACATTCTTCAAGATTATCAAACATTACAGCCCTATCATCTTCATGAAAGAAAATAATATTTTTTCACTGATCTATAAATCTAATTTCAAGATTGTCATCATTTTCAAAAGTGGAAGAAGCTTCACTAAAACCCTCTTGACTATGTGAACACTGCAAACCTGCATTAGCTTGGCCTGTAACATGACCTTTTACGAGTTGATCTATCTCATCTTTAGATAGAGGAGAGAGTATTTTTTGTTTTCTTTTGATAAAACAATAATTGTATTCTTTCCCTCCTAAAGTTTGACAAGGATGTTGAATATCTTCATTGATTTCAAGCAAAGGAGTATATAAAATTTCTTCAGACTGCTGATTCATTTCATATGATTCCTTTTTACTATCAAGATGCAAAATTCCTTCATCTTCAAGCAAAAGAGAAGCTATTGTATGCTGATTATGATCTTGTGTAATGAAGTGATTGGCTTTTTGAGACTGTTGTTAAAGGAAAAAATCAAAGAAAGCTTCAATGATTTCTTCATCATCATGATTTGAATCTCGTTTTGGAATAGCCAACTTGACTTTATCACAATCTGAAATTGAAACTTGATTTCCCTACATACTATCTTCTACTATGAGTAGATTTGTAATAAGACCTTATCCCCCATCATTTTCAATTGTACTAAGATCTTGATATTGCTGCAAACTTTCCTGACCATCTTGACAAGTATCCTTTAAGCTCTCTTTATGCTACTGAAATGGATTTTCATATAGGGCTTCCATGATATCATCATCCATGAAGTCATCATCTTCATAAATTTTCTCAATATTTTCAATAAAACTATAAACATGTTTGCAACAGTTCTGAACTAAATTTAAGGATCGATAAGATTCTTTATACCTTTCAAAGAACATGGCATGGAAATCTTTTAAAAAGTAAATATGAGCAGGCGGCAAACTTTCATACCAAGATTGGGCTTCACCTTCTAGAGTGGTCGTGAATATCTTCATTAAGAAATATTCAGGAAAATCAACCTTAAACTTGTGAATATGCATGTGAAATCTAACCAGATGTAAAGCAGCATCATTCCTATCATCATCTTGAAACATAGGAAAATTCCTTTGCCGATCTACCTTAGGAATTTTATTTTGGAAACCTAGAATGTGATCTTGGCTCATGGGATGATACCTTTGAGCAAACAAATCCATTTTGATAACATTGAGTTCACCAAGAAATTCTTCAAGCTACTGGCTCTTGAAGAGTATAGTTGCCATAAAAATTCTGAACCTTGGAATTCTTTGACACTGGAGTCGCCAGGTGAAAGATTTCAAACTTCTGGTGTCTGATCATTGTCCACCATCAACAATCAGATCTAAACTTGATACATTTTACTAAGGAAAACAAAAATACATTCCCCAGTATGGTCACCACTATGTTAGGTCCTAGATTGATCTTAGGCTGAAGGGAGGTAATCCTAGGATAACCACAAATGAAGCTTAACCTAGTAGCCAGCCCTACCAGGTTGGGAGAGGGCTCTCTCCTTGTGAATCTCAGTCAAGATGATTGGATCAAATATGGATTTTATGCTAGGTATAGTAGCTCTAGGGTTTTTGATTTATTTTCTTGGTTTTGTTGCTGGGTCAAATGGAGCCAGGTAGTTTTGGGTCTCAGAAATCAAGTCAGGATGCAAGGTGTTCTATGGGGCCAGGTAGGTAGGTGTTTTGGCACTTGTAATTGAGTGAGATGAGAGGTATAAGACTGATGAGGAGTTGAGAAGGGTATGCAAAGATCATGTATCCTCATCAAACAGTAGAAAACATAAAAAACTGAATGGGTTCCCAAGGCAGAGCACTGTAAACAATGTATTCTACCTATCTATCTTGATATCATTCAGCTAGAATAAATGAGTTAGGTTGTGGCACACATAAAACATGAGAAAAAATAATAATAGAAGAAGAAACTATGAAAAAACACTTTACCACAAGTATCTTATAAAAATAGCTTCAAATCCTGGTTTATTTCCTTGCCAAACTGCTAATAAGAATGTACAATGTAGCTCAGAGAATCCAAGAGAGTCCAACCTATGCTAATGACAAAAAAAATACATATTATAGACATCAAACTGCCTATGCTAGCCATTAGGGGTCGAATCCAAGAGATAAGGAACCGTTACAACCATTTCCAAACAAGGAACAAGAATATAGGCAGTGGAACAACTTGCTTCTGTAAGCATGGAAACAAATGCATTGACCCCCTAACCACCTCAAACTAATGAATATACCCTCTAAGATCATTTAAAAATTAAATTTACATACCATGGCATTAATTACAATCATAAATTCATCCATGAAGAGAGAAAAGGTCAACTTGCAGTGAAAGTAGGCGAAAACTGGATTTTTTTAGCAAACTGGCTCTATGTGCAGCGCCACTGGCCAAGTGCATAGCGTCACTTCAGACCGAGTTTTGGAGGCCTTCCCCTTGGCCAAATTGAGCCTAAGATAGCTCATTAGAAAGGTATTCCTGTCCAATTTCTGGAACATCTTGAATTTTTGAATTGGGAGGTCATTTTCTCCATCAAACTGGAAATCTACCAAGGCTACTTCTGTGTGTCCAAAAAGAGACAGAGAGGTCATTTTTTGGTAGTTCTTTGACCTTTTGGTGACCTAGTTTTTCTCCAAAATTGTTGATATCTTCTGGGTTTGATGCTCTCTTCATTCTAAATCTAGATATATAAGCCATTTCTTCAAAAATTCCTCTAATGAAAAGCGCAATGCCACCTAGGGCAATTTTATGCGTTCAAAATTTCAAAATGGCAAAAATTTATCAAAACTTGCCCAGATTTGGCACAAGGCGCCAACATTAGTTGCTTTGATGGGCTAGTGAGGCTTTAGCCAACATTTTCAACTTGTCTTGATCATTTTTTCTCCTTAAGACCTTCCTCAACCTAGCCTTAAGCTTCCTCATTCTTATATTGCAGATCTTGTTATGAGTCATGTAGTGGTAGGCCATGTGGTGAAGCATATCTTATCTCTATTGATCTTCTCAATCAGACCCTCAAGGTGTATATTAACTCTCGCAAGCCAAGTTTCCTAGCCATTCTTGATCTCTTTTTCAATTAGAGTCAACTTGACCTTGGCCTTCTTAGTCTTTTGCCTGTTTTCCTTGATCATTTGCAACTTGATGAGGACTTTCTTGTCACTCAAATGCTTGTTTTCTTGCTCTATATATTTGATGACCCACTTAGCCCTCTCCAAGTTATCTGATAAGAATTGTATCTTAGCCTCTTGTTCTTTAATGATCATGTCTTTGGTATTTTTTGGATCTTGAGTTTCTAAGTCAATGACATCAACTCCTTATGTCTCCTCATGATCAACAAGGTCAAAATCTCTTTCTTGCAAATCACTAAGATCCTTCTTATGCATCGTTTTCTTGCCTTTACATTTGCCCTTGCTTTGTTGCTCAACCTGTACCTGTTTAGCTGAAGAAGAAGGCAAATTCCCTTCCACTCCTTGTGGAGATAGCATTTTCCTGTAGCCTGATGATGAAGGTGAGACCCCTTCCACACCTTGTGGAGATAATACTCGCCTAAAGTCTCCTAGTGCCCCTCTCATATGTCACAAACATTGGCACTCCAACAGTTTTAGTCTCTCTGACCTTTTCATGTCCTGAAGGTCTACCTTCTTCATGATGTACTGATGAAAAGATTTGTGGGCCTTTGAAAATCTCATGAGAAATGAAAGTCTCCCATGGCATGTTAAGAAGGTTCAGGTGATGTAGAACAATGATTTTAATCAAAGAGTAGTGGAAAATGCTATTCAACTTCTGGGGATATGGTTTCTTCTTTACAATAAGTGCCATCTTCTCAATGTTTCTGAACATGAAGTAATGGAGATTCATCATCCTTACTCTAGTGAAGTGCATCAATAGTCTAATGTGGTAGGCATACAACCGGGAGAACCTACCTTCACAAGTGAAGTACTTGATAATGATCTTCATCAAAGGAGAAAAATATCTTCGAAGAACTTGAAGGGGAATACTCTCTTGAGTTTTTCTTTGTATCTAGCCTTCGTGTAAGGCTCATAGTACTCCCTAACAATATCTTGACCTTTGTCCCACTTTTCTCCCACATTTGGAATACCTGTAGCCTCTGAAATGATAGTTGGTGATAAGGTGAATGTAACTCCAACAAGGGATACTTCACTGTTTTCCAAATGTGTCAACAACAACCTTGCTAACTCATGATGAAATTTAACCCTTTATACCATTTCAAAATAACCAAAACATAACTGGTTTTTAAAGCAAGAAATGGCAAGTGGCCAAGCTTACAACTCCCTCAAACCAGTGAGCTCCTCTCTGATAACCCTTCCTCCTTTATGAGGATTCCTATGCTATATGTTTCTCTCCTTGGAACTATCACTACGGGTATCTTCTTCAAGCTCATATTCACTATCTCTTTCCATTGTTCTAATGTTTTGATCACTTTTGGTGGATGAAGAGATAGAGTGGATGATTGAAAGATGGGTATGAAGAGATTTTATGAATAAGTGAGAGTGAATGGGAGTGTGAATGGGATTTAGGGAGTGAGTAGGGTTTAGGGATGGTGTAGGGTTTAGGGATGTATGTAGGATTTAAGTATGTAGGGTTTTGGGGAGAATGTATAGGATTTGGGTAAAATATATGAGAGAATGGTGTTTAGGAAATTTATATGAGGGGATGGGGCTTAGGGAATAGTAGCAAATGGATGAGATAGGAAAGAAATAAATGGGTGAGGTTTTAAATTTTATGAGATAGTTTGGTGAAAACACTAGGGTTTGACTTTTTGAGTGAGAGAATCACCAAGACTTGCTATAAAAGCCCTTTTTCAACAAGAAACATGGAGGTACTTACTTTCAAAGAGGTAAACTTGGATGAATTTAGCAATTTTGAGTGATTTGAAATGATTTGGGGCTTGGCTTCCAGGTGCGTAGTGCCTCACCCAGGTGCATAGCACCCGTTCATTTTTGCACTGAAGAAATATGCCAGGTGCATAGCGCCATCCTCTGGTGTGCAGCACTGGTCTGATTTTCTCCAAAAACGCAGCGATTGCACACCTTTGCTCAATGACACTTAGAAATTGCATTTTTGGCTCTCCTTTAGCATTTGAATCTCAACATTAGCATAATGAAATGATCCAAAGAGATATGGCTTTATATGACTTTCACTTTTTAATATTTGATGTTGAAAACCCACTTTTGTAATGTATATGTGCTTTTTTTCAAATACTCTTTTTTTTGGATGCTTGATCTTTTTCATGGATAGGTGAACTGATGCTCAATATCTTTGAATTTTTGCAGTGGAAAGTACTTGGTGATATCACCAGGTGACTAGGAGTAGCATGGAACCATTTATTACATATGAAATCAATAAAATTACATGAAATTTAACAATAAAATACAAATGCTCTATTTTCACCTCAAAACTAGTTTTGAGGTGAGAACATTATTAGGCTTACAAATTAAGAAATTAGTACTTTTCTGAACATTATCATCATCCTCATGTGTCTGTTGACCATTATTAATCAATAATTACTGAAATTTGACCATGGTAAAACCCTAATACTTAATGAGACTGAAACCCTAAGACTTAAGACCTAATTCATGAAATGAACTAAAAATAAGCATGAACCATTGACTAAAAAGTATGAAAGGAGGTCAGCAGATATATGTCATGAGGGAAAAAACTGAAATGAACCCTACCATCAGTAGATCCATGCCCTAATAGAATGCAACTCATCAGAATGGGACTCCTAGTATTAAATGCAAAAGAGTAAATTTTGATCACTGATGGCAATGTGAAGACACTGACACTAACAAAGGCCAAATGGAGTGGGCGGACATTTAAGATAATAGTTATGGGCAAGATTTCGGAAAATTTGCCACCAAGAAAGTAGTGATGGCCTTGAATTGGGGGGAACAGTCGAATTTGAATTCAAAAGGCGCTATAAAACTCCAGGGGTGAGCCATGAGACAACCCTTGTTTACTTTAGACTTGAGCAGTTGAATAGAGCACAAAGTGTTGAGCGTCAAGTGATATTTGAGCCCCTAAGTTCGTGAAAGACCACATACAGTATAGACAAGATGATAGATACCAAGAGAGGTTTGGTCTTTGACAAAGGAACCATCGGTGAGGCTACACCGACCCATACGGTACATAATGTTCCTGAAGGTACTGAGGTTGTGCCAGAGATCCTGAAATCACCTCGAATGCTGAGACCAAAAAAATATAAGCAAACAATGGGACCAGTCTACATGTCCCCTCATAATTTGTAGTTCAGTAAGCTTTCAATGGAAGAAAAGGGCAAGGTTTTCATCATTGAGATAGATGAAGAGGAAGAGGACTTACAAGATTTGATCACTGAGGTAGAGGAAGAAGAAGACATGGAGGTAGACATCCAATCGATGCGCTCTGCAGCAAAATTACCCAGGTATGTCCCTCCATGAAAGGGGAAAGCTAAGGTACGAAAGGATCTGGATGAAATGAAGAGTGCACTCCACACCCCGCTCCTCCCCAATGGAATTACCTTTGAGGGTCTACTCCTAAGATGTGTGGCTACCTTGAATTTGAAGACTGGGACCTCACGAACAGTGAGAAGTTCCCACATGTAGAGATGGAGAGCCTAATGAAACAGAATATGGAGGATCCGATGATCACATTACAACAACGAAAATGGCCACATGGTGTGGAGAAAGTCGGGTTGCTTCATCTACTGTGGATACCACACTTTCACTGTGTGCCCAACACCATTTTCGTCATCAGGCAGCTGCTTTTCCTGGTGCATGATGGGTAGTTATGGCTGGAGGAGCCTATTCCCATCATGGTGCATCTCATCCATAGAATTTCTTAGCTTCCCTATAAGGGAAAGGACCCCATGGCGATAGAAAGAAAAAGTGATGATTTGGCTCTCATGGAAGCCATGAAGAAAAAATATAAGCTCAAGAAGAAAAAGAGGGGTTATGCCATCAACAGTATCAAGGATAAAGGGGTGCGCATAGACACCCAAATCTTGGTTGGTAAAGTAATGAGAAAATGTCAGGGTGATGAAGTACCAGCACCGGTAGTTGCGTTGGCTAAACAATGTGCGAAGGAAGTCCAATTCAATTGGGCCAAATTCCTATGCAAAGAATTTTTGCTCAACTGCAAGGAGACCTAGGAGTAGGGTAAAACCTTCCACTACGCATGTTTTCTCTTATCCATCTTGATGGTAGCTGGAGAACTGTTGGAGGATAGCCAGTTCTTGAGCATTGTGTGTGACATACGAAAGGTTGTGAAGTATGCTTTTCTCTAAGCTACCAAGGATGAAAAGTATATTCACGATACAAAGATCTTTTGGGTGCTCATGGAGGCGAGAATCTAGGTGTGGATTGATAGGAGGTCGCAACTGTCCCCCACAGTGCACAACGGTCTATAGAGTTTTGTAGATTTCAAGGTAGACATGAAAAATATTTACATCAAGTTGAAAAGGATCCGGTGCAGCAGTGGACAAAGCTCCCATTCATAGCCACTGATGATGCGATATTTACAGTGTTAGAGGCATGACCTCTTGGGTGGCACACCCCGAATTTGGTAAAATTAGAGAAGACAACAGCGCAGAAAAGGAAGGAGGATGCTAAGTTGCACGTCACCCAACTGGTTGAGAAAATCTGCAACGAAAGAGAGGTAGATGAGGTAAGGGTAGCCCGCTAAGCGGCACAGGAATTCGTGAAGCAAAAGAAGGTAGTCAAAGCAGCAGTAGCAGCACAAAAAGAAGAGGTCACAATAGCATAGGTAGAGGAGAGCCAAGAAGTGTCTGAAGGATAGAAGGCAGAAGAAACAGACCTTACATAAGAGGGCATGGACCCAGGAACCACTTTGACCCAAATCAAACGGTCACGCATCCGAGTTAGATCGAGTCCACGGAAAAAGGTCAAGGCCTCGAAGCTGGCCATCAACTGATCACATTAACTGAAGGAGACCTCTACGACACTGGCAAGATAGTTCAATATGTCACCAAGGAAGCACTCCAAGAAGTTATGATGGAGTAGTGGACTGTGTTGGGGGCCCTGAGGGCACAACTGTAGGAACTATAGGTGCAACCCCTCAGGAAGGAACCTTGTCCACCTATGTCATAGCAGGTACATCAGCAACAGAACAGATGCTAAGCGCAAGGATGGACAATACCATAGTGTTATTGGAAGGAACACTAGCAGCAACAAATGAGATCGATAGAGTTGCAATTGGTAGGATCAAAGGACTTAGCCTCAATTTGGCTACCCTTCGACAAGAAACAATTTACCAACTGCAGGATGGAATAACAGCAGAACTTTGTGCCAGGGAGCACCGCACGCTACAGGTCCTGAGTGAGAAAAATATAAACATCGAACAGCTCAGCCTGTAGCATGAATAACTGGTATCATAGACTCAATGATTGGAATAGGTGGTAGATCCACAGGTTGGTGACTGACATCCACAAAGCCATAGCATAAACAACAAAGGTTCAGCTATAGCTGAACCTTCAAATAGTCGAGTTGCGGTTGAAGGTGTAGCTTTCCACTCCCCCAGAATTTAGAGAATAATGTGCTAGCACTATCTAAACAAGGTTGGAAGAAATTGGATTTGCAGTACAAGATTGTACTGGTATGTTGGAACAAGCATTTGCAATCCTCACATCTTTGCAAGAGGACCCCAACATACAGCGCCTGAAAATAGAGGTGCACGAACTTCAAGTGCAGTACGACAGTGTCCGAGGAATTACGCAGACAGTAGTCCTCACTCAATGGCTTTCAAAGATGTAGCAAGCGAAGGCACTAAAGGAGTAGGTGGATGCGGTGCGCCAGAAAGAGGCAGTTCTCAAAGCGCATGTCTAGCCATGGATTGACGAGGCCTTCACCATCATGGTAGATATCAAAGGCAAGCTCACACACATGCAGGGGATGTATGTGCTAAGGAAGGTATTTTCTCCTAACAAAGAGGCTTCGTAAGAGTGCATGTAGTAGGTCTAGCAAACCGAAAATTAGTGCATTGCAGACCTCCGAGCAGTTTGGGACCAGTTGGAGGGACTCCAAGCCAAGATCACCGCACCGACAGAGTGACTCGAGGGCGAGTCATGCTGTTTGTGTTAGGGGCCTGATGGGCATGGAATATCCCCACAACATGTCTTGGGGCTCAAAGCCCAAGTCTTGGTCAAATAATGTTGTAAGACTCTGCAAATTGAGGGTGTGGAGCGCGAAATGTACATTGAGTCATAGGGTTCTCTGCCCTAAGTTTTGTAATGTAATGTAATGTCATGTCATGTTGGCCTACCCATGGTCCGAAGACCTTGGGATTGTATAAATAATAGCGAGGCTCTAAGTTGTAAAAAGGAAAAAGGATGGATTGATTAATGTAAGGATCTAATAGCAGATAGAGAAGAATTCTAAGTGTCTTGGACTGTAGTAGTATGAAGAGGCTCTGCAACTGAGTGCACAGAGACCTAGTAGAGTCTGCAACTGAGTACATGGACCCTTGTAGCTGAGTGTGCAAGGCGAAGTTGAGTTCGTAACCCAGGAAGAACAATAATAAAGAGAAGTTTTATTCTAAATACTATGTATCTGGTTTTGTATGATTTTCTATTCATTTATACTATTTTGTTTGGTGCATGCACTTATATAGATACTAAGCGGTGTTAAGTATAATTGGGCTCATACAGATAAGTTAAGTAATTGGATAATCTCAGGTTAATAGTAAAGAAATCAGGTAATCACACGGATTGTGCCTCGAATAGGGCTGCATGAAGGTATCATTGTAGATTGTGAGGTACTGATAGGTGCACGTAGCAATGTGCATGCAGGGTCAAACAATGAACCACCCAAAAACCATCAGACATCTCTAGGGTGTGGAAACCTGGTTCTAGCACACTCCCATACTACTTTGGGTGAGACCTCAGTCCGCGCTCCACCAATTTTTTCCGAAAGGGCCAGTAGTATCGAGATTTGTTTGACTAAATCATCTCTGAACCTAGGTCATGCCCCTACAAGCCAACACACTTCATCTATAAATGGTGTTGGAAATGGATCACGCACACATGCATCATTCAACTTTTGTAGGTCTGTGCATATTCAGATTTTTTTCTTTCTGTTTCTTCTCTTGGACAACCATTAGGCTTACCCAATCTGATTCTTCTACTAGTTCAATAATATTGGCATCCCGCATCTTATCCATTTCATGGCACACCTTCTCTTTATTTTGGGTTTAGCCGATAAGGCCTCTGCTTAACAGGCTTCACATCCAACTTTAACGTAATCTTCATAACACTTAAATCTCCAATGATCCCTTTCAAATCTAAAAGCTTTGTTGGGAATAAATCCTAGTACTCACACAACAGCTTAACTACTTTATCAACCATATATTCATCCCAATAGTCACCTATCTTTTCGAAATTAGGTTTCGCTTCAAACCCAATGTTGACCTATTGAGTTTTCAAAGGTTTTGATATATCCGGGTTCGCCACCTTCGGTCCTTTGACTTCGCATTGTCCTTTTGTCTCTGGAATGGTAATATTCTGTGGATCTCCTTCTTCTTCTTCAATATTCATTGTGTAACACTCCAATTGATGGCGCAGATACATACTCCAACCCAATTGAGCCCATTCTACCAGTTCCTTCAGTGTTCTAAATATAGTTTTTTTTATCTCCTAGAGATCTTCATGAATTCTCTCAAACCCATCCTCAAAAATGAAAGTTAATAGAAAAATCTCCCTTAAGATGTCCCATTCAACTATTCCATGGAAACGCTCCATCTCCAGATACCACTTCATTGGGATTGTATCTAAGGTATGACAGAAAATGTGAACCCATTCTAGTTGCGGTTTTAATCCCTAGGCCTTAGTCCATCGTGCCAAATGATCACACAGATCATCCTTTCCACAGTATTTTTTTGTCATCCGGGTATTATCATATCCAAACCTTAACTTCATCATCCTTCGGTATTCCTTCCATCCAACAAAGTTCTCCTTGTGTGTACCCCATTAATGGGTAGGTGTAGTGTGAAATTCCAATTCCAATGCCTAGAAGCAATTTTCTTCCCGTACTTCCCTTCCAAATTCATCCAAAAGCATCTCCACATCATTAAAACCATCATAATGTGGAAGATTTCTTACCTTAGTTGAGGCACATCACAAGACTTGGTCATCATATTGCAATGGAGCGTATATACTTCAGGTAACCGATTCTTCTAGTCTTCAAGTTCTTCATCTGAATCTGAGGTGTAGGAGCTATCCCTATCCCATGCAATTCATCCATCAACCATAGGATTGATCCAATCCTCATCTCGCGCCGTTATTTTGTATATATGATCTAGATCATCGCCACTTTCTACACAGTCATGAACAGGTTCAGTATAACGTGATCCTTTAGTAGGGTCTAGTGGCACGACAACCCTCAATGACTTCTTCTAAAATGTCATCTTCCGCTTCTTCAAGTTGATTACCCCAGTCATATCAGTAGCCCAGTCAATTCCTAGTAGCGTGAGGCATGGGTTACTATCATCCACTATTTCAATGACCTCAAAGTCAGCCAGTGCACTCACACCTTCAATGTCCACTATTACACCATATAAGCACCCATTGGAATAATATTTTATTCATTTGCCATGCACAGATGAATAGGAGACCACTGCAGCACATGTCTCCCCATCCTTTCGCATGTCTACTTAGGCAGGACATTTGCATCAAACCCCAGATCCAAGATTACCTAATCCATTTCGTATTCACCTATATGTGCAGTTAGCCTTATCTCACACCCCATGCACTTCTAATGCTTACCAATTTCCCTCATAGTGCGTTGTTCAGCAAGAGTCTTTTCGTTATTTGCGCACTTGTCGATTAACTCTTGCAACCCTTCTACTTCTTTTTGATCACATAGTAACTTCATACAAGTCCTCAGAAAAGTAACTAGTACTAAAGGATCTACCTCTTTCATCATGCTAGTCTCTTGTATTTTCTCCTAACTTCCTAAGGTAGAGGCCTCAGTGAAGTTCTTCTTTACTTCCATAAAGGTTTCTTTAGTGTGATTAAGATCAAAGTCTACTTCCTTCTCAATAGCCTTACACACCCACCCTTCATCCTCAGGTTGCTTACCCTTATCTGTACCAGTCGCCATACCACTTCTCATCACTATATTTATGCTGTGATCTTCTTCATTCAGCTCATCCCTCATCATTTGAATGTTTTGCGTAGGCTGTTGGGGATGTACCTTTTTTTCTTTCATTTTTTCCATAAAGACCAAACGTTCCTCTATGACATGGTCAAACTATAAAGAATACTAACACGACATATGCGTGGGATTTGTACAATCTCACGCGAAGTGCCCTACTTTGCCATAGTTACAATAGATTATTTTCCCATGCCTTCTACCTGGTCCATCACCTCTTCCTAACCTGGTTCATCACCTCTTCCTCATCCTCAGCCTTGGAATCCTCCACACACTGCTCCCATGCCCTGATCCTGAGGCTAGTTTTCTACCTACATTCGGTAGGTAGGGGTTCTATCCATCATCAAATCATAATTTCTACAATGGATTTCATCATGTCCCATAGATTTACAAAAATTGCAAAAAAACTGCTGAGGGGCATGTACAAACTTCTGTAGTAAGTGGAAATTCTTATACACTAGGAAATGGTCCTTATCATGAACATGGCTCCTACACTTTAAACACCTAACCTCAGCGTGAACCTTCAGCTGGGTGTCATTTCCTTTCTTCAGGCTCTGCAATTCCAAGTGTAGGCTCTCTAACTATGAGTGAATCTATTGCACTCCTAGGTTTGTATCGTGTATGGGTGAAGCATCCAACTACATCACAATTTCCAAAGCTTCATATTGCATTTATATCTTTTGTTATGCTAGAGGAACTCTTAAGTGTGGCAAGAGCAATGCTATATACTAGTCGCAATGCTGGGAATCTGTTATTATCATATTGGCCTGCCTAATCAGGAATTTTAACCTTTTATCGAAATCCCAAGGTGTCTCATCTACCTTCTGTCAGATTTCATTAAACTCAATTAATGAATTTTCCTTTGACTTAGGATTGTTGAACTCCTTATTTAGATCTTGCTAAGTCTCTACCAACCTCGCGTTGGGAAAATCATTGCATTACTTGGTGTACCATGTTAATGTGGTTTCTTGTAATGTTGTGACCAGTTGCGCTTTCTTTGTGTTATCATCCATAATCTATTGTGTTGTCCATATAGCTCCTGTGAAAAACCAAAATTTTTCAAGGTCCTTGCTCCCAATCCCTTTAAAGATTGGCATCTCCATTGCATTCACCATGTTGAAGGGTGGAAGTGGAGGTGGATGGGGTAAAGGTGTAGGTGTATGAGGCAGAAGTGGAGGTGGAGGTGGAGTGGATGGATGAGGTATCCTTGGGATACCTTGCATAATTAATTGAATTCCACTTCATGGCTTAGTCAGCACCGTCCCTTTGTCGTCACTTGAAGGGGGTTCAATGAGCGGACTATATTTTGGGCTTGATCCTCTAATTTTTCTAAAGAATGTTCTGCTTCGAGTAGCCCCAAAAATCAAGGTAACTGCATAACGATATTTTCATGTAACAACATTTGAATCCTAGTCCTTAATGATTTTGAATACTTACCTCGTGATCCTTTAAAGAGCCTCATTGTGCTTCACTATAGCTAATATTTATGTTGTTCGTAAAATAAGTCACGAAACTTCCTAGCATGCGATCAATCTAGTGATCCAAAATCCACAAGATATTACTTCCTGATGCCTCCATAAATTGCACCAGTTTAAGAGTCCACACTATAGGACCGTCAAACCTCAACATTCCTTGACTATCAACCAATTTAAACAACCACTCATATAGTTCGTCAAGGAAGAAATAGAAGAATGTGTCGGTCTCATCTGTGTACAAAAATATCTCTAACCAGTACTCTTTGGATAATTTAGGGCTCCTATCCTCTTGAGCTATGAACGTGTTCACGTTTCAATCAATCCCTTTCTTTGTAGGAAACCATTTATCACACATCTCTTAGATGTATCCCGATCCTGGCAAGGGAACCATTTGTTGGCTTAAGGGGGCCTGACTCAGGTTCAAAGTTGTTCTAGCAACCAAAAAAAGCCTAAATGTTGGCCCTTTCGGCAACAACCATCATTTCGTAGGCTGCAGTCTCCCCCGAAGCAGTACTGGGGGATGCTAGAATTAGGTTTCTGCATCTTGAGAAACTATGATAAGTGGTCTTAATCCTTTGTCTCTCAGATCTTCCTTCACACAGATCAGTATCCTTCTATGACCCGATATTGTAACTCTATGGAAATGGCTTCTAGACCTTCATGAAGGTCTATGATCAGAATTTATAGACCTTAAAGAGGAAAATTGTCCACTTTCGCACATTAATTAATAACCCTAGATCTTCCTTTGCACAGATCTATCCAATTAATCAAAAATCATAACATAATTAACCCTCATCTTCACAAAAATAGATAATTATTTAAGTCATGCATAAATATTATAGATTTAGTAGATTCACCTAGTATCTACACATTATTCCGCAGAAAACATATCATTGAGTGACAGAACATAACATGAACGTAAATAAGAATAATACTCATAAGCTAGATAATTGTCCCAAAAAAAGTCTTTATTAAGCTCAGTGTTCACTTTATAGACTTCTTCTACCCTATGCACTCAACTGCAGGGGTCCACACACTCAGCTACAGACTTACCAAGGCCTCCTACACACTCAGCTACAGGATCCTTCCCCTTTCGCCTAAGTATAGGAAGAAGAGCCTCCTACCTTATCACTTGCCCAAAATAATCTCTTTCTTGACTTAGTTACTTGTCTCCTACTTCTTAGAATCATTATGTATCAACTATATATAGCTTTTTTTGATACAATACCATGGACCGCAGCCTATGGGTGAGTCTCAAAACTGACCTATCACTTACCCAAACAAGGGGATAAATCCCCTTTGACTCATATCTAGTTGCACAATCCACATCCATATTTCGCGGAGACTTTATATTCTTTACAAAACTTTTACAAAAATTAGTTAAACTAACCCCAAAACTGACCCTCAAAACCCTATCCCAACAGCATACATATATAAAAATACATCTCATGAGATACATTTTAATCCTCTATGTGCAAGCCTCTTTAGGTCTAGTGTTGATGCACGTTTCGAGATCCCATTCTTATGTTCTTGATCCCATCCAATCTAAGTGTTGAAACATGATCTGATAATACTTTATGTCACACCCTCCCACCCCCTTGGGTTATTCTTAGGCTATAGGAGGTGTCATTTTAAAATTAACCCAGTATTTCAAGGCATATTATGAAGATGGGGTCACAAAAGTCAGCTTTTTCCAACTCATTGAAACTAAAAATAGATACCACCATCACATTTTTCTCGTCAAGGTATTTTGTTAGGGTCCAACCCTAACCCCTTTATTTATGTAATAAGCCCAAGGGACCTAGTTAGATTCATAGTTAGTTAGTTGAGTCAATAAATGATGTAAGTGGTTATTCACATTAATTAATAATTGTAAGTGGTTGACCTATATTATGAAAGGGACCACTAGTAGTTATGGTTTTAGATGTCATAAATATATAAATAGTATTAGATGACAAGGAAAGAATCATTGATTTTTATTGTAATTGAGATCTAATATGTTGGAGGTTCGCCCCTTGAAGAAGCAATTGAACAATGTATTTTTCTTCTAAATGATAAAATATATTTGCATCTTGTCTCAATTCATGTGATATTTTTGTCTTTATGGAAATATTGTTTTCTATTTCTAGCATTCTGTTATTTTCATAGGTCAAGTGCATAACAAGTGGTATCAGAGCACTTTCCAAGGCTGGTTGTACCTCCAATTTTAGGAAGATTTTTTTTTAGGCTAGAGACGTGTTCCGACATCTTTAAACCATGGGATTTTCATTTAGTGCATAAACCTACAAATTTGGGGAGGCATACAGGTAGGAACTATAAGAGGTGGTCACTTTTGTTGGACTCCCTTGTAACACCTGCAGGTAATACTGCATTTCCATGTAACCTTGGGTATATCAAAAGCCCTCCCAATGGTAACCTAAAACCTAACCTTACATAATTCTTCGATCCTCTTTCTACTACAATACACTAAGAATAACACTCATGGAGATTACTTGTATGTACAATAGGTTAATTAGGTAGTACGACTAATGGTAATTTCACTTCTCCTTAGTTATAGCTTTGAAATATTTGGTCCAATACTACCATTAGACCCCTGCGTATACCATGATTTGTAGCACCTAACACTCCTTGTGACCATAATTCTCTCAAATATTTGAATATCACCCCCTCTCCCACCTGTTTTGTCCAAATCAAATCCAGTATTTAGGGTTTAGCCACTAGTGTACAGGTCAGATCCAACAGCTGGGGTTCTGTCACTTCCATACATATCAGATTCAGTAGTTAGGGTTTTCACAACACATATTAGAATCTTTGTGCAGTTAGGGTTTTGGTACCATAGTCCTAATCATATTGTTGCCACATATTTTTTAGTTCCAAGACCTTAGGTTTTTTGCTGCTATAGTCCAACCCCAATTTTTTTAGGATATTTGGAAGTATCAAGAATTTTGGATTTTGGCCACCACAGTATTAATCAGCTAGGAGTAAAACTCCATTCGGAGTTAAAAAAAAAAAGCAGGCCATCATGACACTTGAAAGAGACCTATCGCATATGATTCAAGGAAATGAGTTGATCACAGTGGTACCATTCAGCTGTAGGCCCCCAATTTTCATGTTGTCACAAATATTTCCTAACACAGATTCAAGTGACCTACATCACTAGACTCCTAAGCTTTCCCTCTTTCCAACTATACTAATCTTAAGTAAGCTTAAAATTTGACCAGGGATAGTGTATGCATGATACTTGGTCTCAAGTTATAGTTGTGGAAAAGGCTGCAGAGAAAGTCGATGCCCTTGAAAAAAACTTCAATGACTTCCAGGCATCCATTACCAACTAAATCACACAAGTATTGGAAGCCCTAAGGTAACCTCAGGAAACCATGAGGTATGAACACATTGTTGATGTACACATAAAAGGACAATCCAACCATCATATTCATTTCCATAGAGGTCACCAATATTCGAGCCACTACACACCCAAGCTAGACATTTACAAATTTGATGGCTCTAACCTAGTAACATGGGTGGCATAGATGGAACAAAATTTCCACCTTAATAATATCTAGGAGTATGACATTAAAATACACATGGGATTTGTTTACTTGGACCAAGAGTAATTATAGTGGAATCAGAAATTATATCTAAGGAGGTCAACTTGGAACATGTTCTCCAAAGCCATTTTTGCTCGCTTTAATCGGGAATACCAATTTCTGGGTCATCTCACTAAGATTGGTAAAATAGGTACAATACGGGACTACATTGTAGTCTTTGAACAATTGACCATCTAGATTGAAGGACTAGGAGATGCCTTTTAGTTGGAATATTTCATCAGTGGCCTAAAGGAATCCATCTAAGCCCATGTCTAAATGCATCACGTAGTTACTTGGTTGGAAGCATGCAACAAGGCCTTAGAGGTATGTCACTTTAAATTCCCAATCCAATCATCTATATTTTGTCACACAGGCATGTACCACCTCTCCTATGGGCCCCACCCAAACACTTAAGGTTCAAAATGTGTCGTCATCATAAATGGATGAAAGAAGGAAAAAATACTTTTCTACTACTATGATGATAAATACTCCCCAAGACATAAATTCAAGGAACCAAAATTGTTTCAAATCGATGCTAATGAAAACAGCTCTGCCAATGCAACTCCATCCATTGAATTTCCTGAGGAGGAAGAGGGTGAAACCCTAATAGCCCCGGTCATTAACACTAAAACTACGGTAGATCAGCCGAATATCTCATTCCATGCATTGGCTAGCATTTCTTCTCCCTAGACTCTCAAAATCTGAGGTTTTCTTAAACATCAACTAGTAGTGGTGTTGATTTATATTAGGAGCATGCATAAATTTGTCCATAAGAGAATAACAAAATTCATTCATTGTTTTGTTGGGATGGTATCTAATTTCCAAGTCCTTATCAATGATGTGATGACCATGAAATGTGAAGGATGTTGTGAAAATATTAATCTTAAAATAGGGGATTATCACCTCAAAAGCCACATGTTTTCCATTGAAATGGCTGGTTGCATTGTCCTTTGTGTTGAATGGATTTGTACACTGTGCCCTATCACAATGGAATTCCAGGAGTTATATATGAGCTTTAAGTAGAACGACCACATGCAAACATTACAAGGACTCTAGGAAGGTAATCCTATTATCATTAGCTCACATCGAATGGAAAATATTTTAAAAAGGGTCACCATGGGATAGTAGCACAATTTAATGCCATCGATGCCATTTCATCCTATCCTCCCCACATTCATCCTCATATGCAACAAGTATTAGATCGCCATCAATGGGTCTTCTACAAACCTAAGGAGTTCCCACCCTATATGGGTGACCATAATCATAGAGTCAATTTTCTCCAAGGTATGCAACCACCAAATATCCACCCCTATTGATATACTTTTGTACAAAAGAATGAAATTGAAAAAATCATCAAGGAACTCCTTGGTGTCAATGCTATTCATTTCAACACTAGCCTTTATTCATCTCCATTGGTCATGTTTCTATAAGAAAAATGGTGAATGGTGCATGTGTATAGACTTTAGGGCCCTAACAAGTTCATTATCAAGGACCATTTTCATATCCCAGTAGTTAATGATCTACTTGATGAACTGCATGGTGCTAATTTTTTTACCAAGTTGGACCTCCACTCGAGCTATCACCAAATACCGATGAAGGAAGTTGACATTCCCAAGAAAACCTTCCAAACTCATGAAGGCTATTATGAATTCATGGTCATGCCATTTTATCTATGTAATTCCCCTTCCACTTTTTGGAGCCTCATGAACCACCTTTTGAAACCATATCTTAGAAACTTCATCCTATTCTTTTTTTATGGTATTCTCATCTACAACATAACCTGGGACAGTAACCTTCAACATGTTGACTAGGTATTGTAACTACTCCAAGATCATAAACTAAATGTCAAATTATCCAAGTGTTCCTTCGGCATGAAAGAATTAGAGTATTTCAGACATATCGTGGGTCATGAAGGAGTGAGGGTTGTTTTGAAAAATATTTAGGCAATGAAATATTGGCCCTAACCAAAAAACTTGAGGAGTTTGAGGAGATTCCTGGGTCTCATGGCCTATATCACAAATTTTTCCTCAATTATGGATGCCTTTCTTGGCACCTTACTAATATTCTCAACAAAAATTCATTTCTCTATATTGACACTGCTCAACAAGCCTTATTGGCTCTCAAAAGGGCCATTTGCTCCACTCCAGTATTGGCCCTACCAGACTTTAGAAAAACTTTTGTGATTGAATGTGATGCTTCAAATATGGGCATTTGTGTAGCATTAATGAAGCAAGGTAGACCATTGGCTTTCATGATTAAATAACTTAATGGCAAGAATTTGGTGCAATCTACATATGAGAAATAAATGATGGCCATCATACATGAATTAGAGACTTGGCGACCATATTTATTGGGGCATTGTTTCCAAATACGCACTAATCATCATATCCTAAAATATTTTCTTGAGAAGCATCTATCATTGCCACAATAAAATAAATGGATCGAAAAAATGTTGGGATATGATTATGAGATAATTTACAAGAAGGGCATGACAATGTAGTGGTTGATGCCTTATTACACTAATTTTAGGATGAGGGCACCCTTTTATCCCTTTCTCTACCCATACCAGATTGGATTGAAGAATCCTGTCACGAATGGTTCTCCCACCCTTCTCTGTCATAGATCATTAATAGATTATGAGAAGATCCTAATTCCTCAAAGGAATACTCATGGAAGTATAAGGTTCTTCGCTATAAGGATCAAGTAGTGCTTAGGCTCTAGTGCCTCCTTCCTTCTCCTATTGTGTCATATTTGTACATCCTTCAATCCTATCCCAAGTTGCTCTTAAGGGGGTGTGTTAGGATATTCCGACACATAGGAAGTAGTTAAGTATAACTTGGTCTAGTATAGAGTTAGGTAAAGTGTGTTTCTTTACTATGTACTTTTGTAACTTACAATCCGACGGTCACGATATGTAGTGATCCGACGATTCATTCTCTCCTCGGTATTACTGACACTTGATCTGTGGCTTAACACCCGATTGGTCCATGATCTCTATTTAAAGAACATGGAGGGTAACTTGTAGGGTAACCGTTCATGAGAGAAGCTTATGTAAATTTTCATTCTTTTATTAATAAAATTCCTGAAGTGGCCACGTTGGCTCAGGCCATGGACTGTTTCCCTCTTTGAGGGTTTTAACCACATCAACATACTGGTGTATTGATCTATGATCTATTTGTGAGTAGTGTCCTTTGGTGTTCTATCTAAGGACCTTACCCTGTAAATTCCTACATGGTATCGGAGCTATTTGAGGGCCGTGTCTATTGGTGATCCAAATCTGAAGTCAGTAGAACTGCATCTGACTGTCGTTTCCTTGATCTGTTGTTTCTGACTGCTTTCGGGCCAAGAGGACTACTTTTTTGTGTTAGGAGCATCTGTTCCAGTGAGGAACCCCTTTCGTTTCACGGGAAAAGGTTTTTGGTAGCCCTAGCTACATCATTTTTAAGATCTGGAGGTATACAATGTTTATTTGCAGTTTCTAGTTATTTTCTCTTTGTTTATTTCGGTTTATTTAGCTCTTTGTTTTTTTATTACTGGATCTATAGTTTTAATTTCTATGTATGCTCTTTGCGCCACAAATTTGTGTGACCTGGGCAAATCAGAAACAGAGAGGAAGGACTTTTCTCATGCGTATGCTCTTTTCCACCGCGCCTTAGTGTGATCTTGGAAAATTAGAAAAATTGAAGAAAATATTTAGTTTTCGGCTAAAGCTAACTTCAAGCCGTAAGGTTTGTTTTTTTTTGTATGTCCGTGTTGGGTTTTTTGTTTTTTGTTTTGTAGGGAAAAAGAGCTTTCTCAAGTAAGCACACAGCCCAAAGCTTCAGTGACTAAAAAAAAAAACCCCTTCTTCTTTTCCAAAAATTACTAAATTTTTAGTTTAGCTCACTTGGTCCAAAGCTACTTTATGAGAGTAGAGGTCTTGAGTTCAAGTCTTCTTTTTGTTGAGCTAATTAGATTAAGTTTGGAAAGGGGGTGGATTTTTTTTAACATTATCATTCATTTCCACACATTCCCGCACTTCATCGGCATCTTCATCAACATTTCTTCAGAAAGCCATAACCTCTTCATCCAAAAGCCATTTTCAGAGCCGTTTTCTTTTAACCAACCCAATTTTTTGAGATCTTTCCATTGGAACACTTAGTTTTAGCATATATAGCTTCAGTTTATGTTAAAATGGAAAGTCCATGACAATTTATTCTTGAAAACACCAACTACTTCCAATGGTGGTCCTACATTGTGGATTTACTTAGAAGTAAAGGTCTCTACATAATAGCCTCAGGCCAAGAAACCAAACTGTAAGATGAAGATAAGGCAGCTAAATGGGAAAATAGGAAATATCAAGCACGTGGGTTGATAGGGATGTCTATTTCTCCAGATCTTAGATTCCATATTGCAGAACTTGATACTCCTGAGGAAGCAATGAAACAGTTCACTAAAGTTTTTGGAATTAAAAATGAACTTAAAGCCCATCAACTCGAAAATGAGTTGCTTACATTGGACCCCAATAATTTTTCTTGCATTGAAGATTTTTTGTCCAAGTTCAATACCCTTAGACTTCTCTTGGAAGGTGTTAAGGTTAAGAAAGAAGATAGTAACCTTATCTATTCCATTCTTACTAAGTTGGGACCAGCCTATTCTGTGTTTGTTTCCACCTTCCACTCTTCAAGAGAAGCTTTCATTTCTCAAGAACAAGCCTACAAGTCCCCTTCCTTTGATTCCTTTTATGATTCTTTAATTAGAGAACAAGAAAAATTATGACACCTTGGTCTTCTTAATATTGGAAACTCTTCTAAGAAAGCGTTAGCTGCCCAGCATCAACCAAATTCAAAGAATCCTAAGAAGTTGCATCCTAAAAGGAATGGTCCTAAACCAAACAAGGGTCCTAAGCAATTTCAGCCTCAAAATGAAAAATCATTTCA